>JAXIVD010000323.1:132953-137953 GCA_036785275.1 Cancer borealis | reverse complement strand
AACAAAAGGGTGAGAATGAATTATGATCCTGAGAAAAGACGTGAGGTGAGTCAAGTGCTGATTCCAAACAATTCAGATACAGCCTGAGATGCAAGAATTGAATGTAAAAGCTTGTATGTTTTCGTGATGCGTAATGATAGCAGGTTCAATACACCAGCCACGCCACCAACAAAAATAGAAAGAAGAGTGAGGGGTGGAGGGCGCGGCTGTGAGTATACATAGGAAACTTATATCCTCAGCACCCAAGAACCAGGACGAAGCAATGAATATAATTAAGATTTAGTGAAAACTGTACCACCTTTCTAACAGATGAAACGAACACTGGATGATTTTTGTCGTCTGCACCACACGTCTCTGATGCATCGTTTATTTCCTGATTGTCACGATTCAGGTTTCATCTCTTGGGAGAAAAGTAAGATTGGCTGCGAGTGAAAACACCTGAAGAAGACGGGTGTCTTTATTAAACAAACTGTGACGCATTGCAAAAATAATAGTGAAACCTGACCATCATAAAGATTTGTATGGCTTTTAACACCAGTATTGTATCACCCCTTACGGCCCTTTGACGAGGTGGGTGATGCCTGTATCAACAATGGTGATGAAGAGGACGACAAAGGGAACGCATATAAGTGGCTTTGTTGAATAATATGGAAATACCCGATTCATTCATTCATTTAGCTTGAATGTAAATGTTTCTTAAAAGCTGGAAATAATGTCCTTTATATCAAAATGGGAATACAGCTTAAAACATCTTGACAACAGTTCATGTTTAAAAGTATTCCTTATAGTGCAGACTATTTGTTTCCCTGATTACAGAAAGACTATGTATTAATGGGTGAAAAAATAGCCTATTACTGCTGTTTTTCCTATATAACTATAACGGTATTGCCTCCACAGATAATACTGATTTGATTAATTGATTACTTTTTACTTTGTTACATTGGAAAACGTTTTTTTCCAAATATAAGTATACTGTTTTTCCTTTGCGAAGATGGAAATTAGCAAGACAATGGTTGTGAAGGATGTTATATAATCACAAGATTGGCTGTGTTCTCCAAACCTTGCATCCAACACACTGACCCTAGGCTTGCACGGAACACCAGACCTTAGGCTATCACACCACGAGGCTAGGCTTGCACGGAACATATATTAATACAGTAATAAAGTAACAACTGGAGAATAAATATAATATATATCCATGCATTAATACAGTACTTACCGTGTGTGTGTTTGATGAGGTGCAGCCACACAGCTGTCATGCCACGGAAGAGTCACATAACTGTTGAACCCTCACCACACCACACCACAATTAACGCGTCTTCTGATACACATTAATGATCACAACTCAAGTTTCGGGAGAAAACTTCGCTTTAAGAGGAAACAATAAATTACAATTCACACTAGGATGACTACTGAACCTTAACTTAAATATAATCTTTGTTTGAAAACATAATGTAAGTGTAGGATAAAAATTAGTCCCCACGGAGCACCAACAACGCACGTACGCACAAACACATCAAAACAAAGCCACGTGAGCACTGACTAGTGACTACTGAGGCTCCGCTTTCACTACACACGCGCACGCACACACAACGAGCACCTCACTTGTTACGGAATTAGACCAGTTAAATTTTATTTCCACTTTATAAACCATGCAGAGATTAGTTTTGATGAATGATATTAAATCTTGTACGTTTAGAATATTAAATTAAATAATGAAGAAAAGAAAATGTTTGTTTATATACGATTTGTTTATATTTTCTCTCTCTCTCTCTCTCTCTCTCTCTCTCTCTCTCTCTCTCTCTCTCTCTCTCTCTCTCTCTCTCTCTCTTGTCAGACGGTGAGAGGAGACGCAGCGACGAAGTAAACATTGTGAAGAGCAATGTAATTATACGGTATAAGTAGACTTTTTTGTGAAGACCTCCTTAACACAGACACGAACATTACTATCTTCTTTCATTGTACAGTCATCGTAATTAATCTAGAGGTAAGTGCAGAGAAAACTTTGATTAATTTCTTGATCAACTACTAACTAACTATTGATATATTTTCGTTATTTAAAAATTGCAGTGGCTATTGAGCAAAACGTAAGCCTATTAATTATTTTTATATAAACGAAACACTTTATAAAATTTCCAAGCTTATAAAAAAAACCTAATTTTGTTGATTTTGCTAAGGCCTATATAAAAAAACCCAGCCTATTATTCATTATTCACAATTTCTAACCACTAAATTTCCAGTGTATTATATTTAAGGCCTATGATAAAAAACAAAACAAATAAACCGTAGCCTATTAAGCTCCATTGATTAGGCTTAACAACACTTTGATAGCCTAGTCGTATTTTCATAACCATTCTCCTGTTGCTATAGATGACTACCAATCCTATGGAGTGTAGACCTTCAATACTCAATACTTCAATACTTTCTTTTTCTCTTATGTTAACTTTTAATTCTATTTTAACTTCTACACCAAGTATATTATAGCCGCATTTTTGTCGTCCACGGTTTCGAAGATTGTCTTCGGTAAACCCAAGTCAATCTCAAGTCAATCCCGCCTGGCGCGTTTTTGTCGTCCACTTTCGGCTTGGAGGATACGAAGACAGTTCCAAGCCGAGGAGACTCGGCTTCGAAGACTGCTCTAGAGGTGTCTTGGGAGACGGATTTCAGCTTGCAAACCGGATTCCCTTGAAAAACACCGACAAAAAGGAAATATGGCGGCCCAGAGAGAGTAAATAGTTACTTATTTGAGTAAAATATACTGAATCCCACCTTAATTGTGGGAAATGACGCCACCTTAGTAGAAAAATAGTGCGTTGAATACACAAAAGTGATAATACTGTGTGGTAAAGCGGTAAAGCACAACCTTAATCAGGGAAAAGCATAGCTTTAATCAGGGTAAAGCATAGCTTTATCCTGATTAATGCCAGTAATGTCATGAAATGAGTATGTGGCGTACTATCTATAATAGCACAGCTTACAGGTACGGCAGCCGTAACTAAGTGCTCGCTTATAGATGCGGCACGTGCCTATCTTTGGGGTAATAAAATATGAATAACTCATAACCGAACCAAACCGTACCTAACCAAACATAACATAACATAACATAACATAACGTAATCTAACCATAACCTAACGAATGCTGTATCCTTATAGTGCTCGCTTATAGATACGACACGAGCCTAACTTTGTGAAGATAAAATATAAAAAGCTTATATAACCGAACCAAACCGTACCTAACCAAACATAACCTAACATAACATTATCTAACCTAATCTAAACATAACCTAACGAATGTTGTATCTTCATAGTGCTCGCTTATAGATATGGCATGTGCCTACGTTTTAGGGAAAAAGCTTATATAACCGAGCCTAACTGAACTAAACCGTACCTAACATAACATAATCAATCTAATATGAAAGATGCTTTACCAGGTAAATAATAAGTCACAGGCCAATACTAATAGCGGATGAATATGGTGGATGACAACGTATCTCCAAGCTCTTCGATCTATAATTTGTCAGTTTCCAGGTGTTCAAGATACACGAGTTTAGTACATTGAATTAACATGTTTAATAATGAATATGTAGATGTTAGAAGTTATCATAGAGCAAGGGCAATTAGAAAACATTTAGATGAACACAAGCCATTTTCTTTCGTAGCCACACGCCATTCTGGTGAAGATGTAAAAAAATAACAAATAAAATAACTTTGTTAGCATAACTTTCCCAGAGCTGCAGTTCAATAAGCCTAACCAAAACTAACCTAACCAAACCAAACTAAACCTAACGTAATCGAACCAAACAAGACCTAACTTAACCTAACCAAACCTAATGTAACCTAAAATAAATAGTATTTTTTTCTGTAATTCAGCGGCATAACTGTTTGATATGATCTTAACAAGTTTCTGAGGTTGAATTTGCAGTGCATACTAAAGGTAAGGAGATATCGAATAGGTCATCTTACGAATCTTTACCGGTAATAGGTCTGTAGACTACACATTAAATGACACTACCTTAGGAAGGTCATATAGTGAGAGGGACTTTTGGAAGTTCAAGTAAGCAGTGACTTGCGCCCCAGGGAACAGTGCATTATAGTTAGACATAGATAAATAGAAAGATACTGGGATTTATTGGTAGGTGTGTGACAAATAGAAGTTCTGAGGTCATTCTGAGTTTTGGTTATATACTTTGTTGGATTATTTTCGGCGCGGACATTAATTTCGGCAACCATAATAAAAAGGAAATTAATATGTCGCCAAATAATTTCAAATAAAAGCAAATAGTAGCTACTTTTTATTTTTAATAAAGTTTTTAGGAAATTTTGCAAGCCAGATAATAATATTTCGGCACCAAGTCAAGAAAAAGTGTTTTTGTGGTGGCCACAGATTGGGCCCAAGACGACCCAAGACGTTCTTCGAAACCCAATCCCGCGCGTGGACGACAAAAACGCGGCTTATGTTCCTCTATCATCTTCTCGTAATTGCATTTACTTTTTTTTTTTCGGTATTAATTGACATCTTAGCATCAATGTTCTAAAGTTATATTTTTACAGTATCTGATGCATTCTGAAAAAAGTTTTCTTGATTAAATTCCGTCGCAAATTCCTAGTTACTGAGATATTCAATACTTTCTATGATACCCGTGTTGTCGCTGCAACCACATAACACTGCCTGCACTAAGTCAGTAGAGGTGGGTCCTGCCCCTACTAGAGGTGTGTACAGTGTATCCGTTGGAAAATTACCAACGCACAATATTTACGGGCTCTAGATAGCCCGTGTGTCCCCTAGATGGGGACATAATAGACAACCAACCAAGGTATAGTTTAGTTTGGTTTGATTTAGGTTCTGTTATTTGTCAATATAGGTTAAGGCTTGGTTAATTTATGTTATGTATGTTATGTTGATTTAGAAGGGTCGGGCGAGGTGCATTTTCTTTCGTAGTCACACGCCAGTTTTTGTGACCATCAGTGCATTGCGCGTTCGTCAATAGGTTATTGTTAGG
>JAXIVD010000323.1:100592-123092 GCA_036785275.1 Cancer borealis | reverse complement strand
ATATATATATATATATATATATATATATATATATATATATATATATATATATATATATATACTGCCAGGCGCACTGGCAACCCACTTCATACGTCACAAGGTGTCGACCAATCAAATGTCCCGACTGGGAATCGGAAGAGGCAAGTATTCATTTAAGTATGGAATCGATTCCACTCACCGGAATCGATTCCAGTAACTCATTAGTGGAATCGTCGGAATCGATTCCGGACTCGATTCCGGCCCGGCCTTATCCCTTAAGCCGCATTTTTGTCGTCCACGGCTTCGAAGATTATAGGCGTTTACATGTAATGTCAAGACCTCTTGCCAAGATGCAATGACTAGGCAAATTCTGACCAACATATCGCAAACACTTTCAATATACGAATATCTGCGTTTGCCAATATTTTGCCTCTAGTCATGTAACGAATCACAGCTCACCAACTTCAGAACTTCATCTGTGTAGACACTGAGCGAGATAATATTTCAATTAAATAAGACGAAAGTAAGACGTTCAAGACCATAACAGTTGTAGAAATAAATAAGATTTATAATATATATGTTGTTTTTTATATAAAAGCTAACCAAAAACAAGCATAAAGCTTGAAATATATTAGGGAAGTGTTGAAAATTGCGAACGTTGGGCCCTCTACGTGGGTGGGGCGAAGCGGATGTGTGTGTTTTCATGAGAAAGAATCTGGGTATATATTTCAAATAAATCAGAAGAAAGTAAGATGTTTGAGACCATTATAGTTGATCGTCTACATAAGATTTATATTATATATATTGTTTATAATATAGAAGAACGCCAAAGACAAGCAAAAAGCTTGTAATATATTAGAGAAATGTAGAAAATAACAAGATGTGACATTCAAACATGTGTGGGTGTTGATGTTTCAATGCATTTTGTGGTTGTAGCTTCGACTTACAATTGTTCCCTTTTTCCTAATAATAAGTAAAAAGCATATCATATTGTTTACAATTATTTTCATCAAATTAAAGTAAGAAATAAGATTTTTGTATATTGCACAAAAATATGTAAGTCAAAGAAAATTTAGACACTGAAGACAGAACCAGTTTCGAACACAAAAATTTCACTTGGAGCGAGCGCAGATACGAAGGCCGGGCCCCGCGTCATGTGAAGACATCCAGTGCTCACACAGACACACACACTCTCATACACACACACACACACACACACACACACTCTCATACACACACACACACACACACACACACTCTCATACACACACACTCTCATACACACACACACACACACTCTCATACACACACACACACTCATACACACACACACACACACACACTCATACACCCACACTCATACACACACTCTCATACACACACACACACACACACACACACACACACACACACACACACACACACACTCACTCACTCATACACCCACGCCCACACTCATACACACAAACACACACACATCTTGCTGCTACTGGTAAGGTGATCTGTATACGACGATATTTGGACATGTTGTGGGCTTAGGACGAGTGTGGAGGGTGCTGTAGTTTCAATACAGAATCAGCAGGATATACATTACGAATAAATAAGATGAAAATAAGATGTTTGAGATCATGACAGTTGTTGAAATACATAATATTTACATTATTAATGTTGTTTTTAATATAACAGAAATCCACAAACAAGCATAATGATTGTAATATATAAGGGAATTTGTATCACGTAGCGAGATGTTGGCCTCTACCTTAGGATGGAAGCGGTGCGAAATATACGGAGAAACCATGATATCTATTTCGAATAAATCTGAAGAAATTAAGATGTTTGAGATCATTTCAGTGCTTATAATTTAAAATATGTATATAATATATGTCGTTTTTAATATAAAAGAAAACTAAAAACAAGCATTAAGATTGAAATATATTAGGAAAATTGTGGCAACACCAACCAAGACATTTCTCCTTAAAATCGTGTTCGTGAAAACAAACGAAGTTTGGCTACACATGTAAACGCTTTATCTTCGGTAAACCCAAGTCAATCTCAAGTCAATCCCGCCTGGCGCGTTTTTGTCGTCCACTTTCGGCTTGGAGGATACGAAGACAGTTCCAAGCCGAGGAGACTCGGCTTCGAAGACTGCTCTAGAGGTGTCTTGGGAGACGGATTTCAGCTTGCAAACCGGATTCCCTTGAAAAACACCCACAAAAAGGAAATATGGCGGCCCAGAAAGAGTAAATAGTTACTTATTTGAGTAAAATATACTGATTCCCACCTTAATTGTGGAAATAACGCCACCTTAGTAGAAAAATAGTGCGTTGAATACACAAAAGTGATAATACTGTGTGGTAAAGCACAACCTTAATCAGGGTAAAGCATAGCTTTAATTAGGGTAAAGCATAGCTTTATCCTGATTAATGCCAGTAATGTCATGAAATGAGTATGTGGCGTACTATCTATAATAGCACAGCTTACAGGTACGGCAGCCGTACCTAAGTGCTCGCTTATAGATACGGCACGTGCCTATCTTTGCGGTAATAAAATATGAATAACTCATAACCGAACCAAACCAAACATAACCTAATCGAACCATAACCTAACGAATGCTGTATCCTTATAGTGCTCGCTTGCAGATACGACACGAGCCTAACTTTGGGATAATAAAATATAAAAAGCTTATATAACCGAACCAAACCGTACCTAACCTAATCTAAACATAACCAAACGAATGTTGTATCTTCATAGTGCTCGCTTATAGATATGGCATGTGCCTAAGTTTTGGGTAAAAAAGCTTATATAACCGAGCCTAACTGAACTAAACTGTACCTAACATAACATAATCAACCTAACATGAAAGATGCTTTACCAGGTAAATAATAAGGCACAGGCCGTACTAATAGCGAATGAATATAGTGGATGACAACGTATCTTCAAGCACTTTGATCTATAATTTGTCAGTTTCTAGGTGTTCAAGATACGAGTTTAGTAGTACATTGAATCAACAGTGTTTAATAATGAATATGTAGATGTTAGAAGTTATCATAGAGCAAGGGCAATTAGAAAACATTTAGATGAACACAAGCCATTTTCTATCGTAGCCACACGCCATTCTGGTGAAGATTTAAAAAACTTTACAAATAAAATAACTTTGTTAGCATAACCTTCCCGGAGCTGCAGTTCAATAAGCCTAACCAAAACTAACCTAACCAAACCAAACTAAACCGAACGTAACCGAACCAAACAAGACCTAACTTAACCTAACCAAACCTAAGGCCTCTTCTATTTGTTCTCAATAATCTACTCCGGATTCTGCTCCGAATCCGAATCTGTTTTGGATTAATTGGGTGCAAATAGCACCAGCAGAATCTGTTTTGGATTCGCTGGATCAAAACAATAACAATGAGAGGCCAGTCGCTGCCCAGCCGTCACACTAGTCACTTCTCCGAGGAAGTGTTGAGAGTTATAACTTTCATTTCCTGATGCATTTAGGGTGACAGCGGCAGTCCTAATTATCACCAACCTGCTTATTGTACAATAAAAAATCTTTATATAACTAAATGTGTTATTGAAAACACTATTAGATTCTTGAAAAGTAGATTCAAGTCTGATGAACCTCAAGGTTAACCTTGACAATGTTACACCTATTATTTCTTTACAAATACTGCTCCACCTCTTTATTATAAATATACTATACATAGTGTACTCAACATATCTGTGAAGGTTTCTGGCGGTGCTCACCATTTTTTACCTCGCAAAACTTCTTTGAAATTATGATAGGTTATGTTAGGTTGGTTAGATTATGTCAAGTTATGGTTATGTTGAAGTTGTTAGGTTACGGTTAGGTTATGGTTAGGTTCAGTTAGGTTCGATTATATAAGATTTTTTACATTTTATCACCCGGAAGTTAGGGTTCGTAAATTAGTTTTTTTGGGGGTTTGGTTATTAAAATGTAAAAATCTTATGTAACCGAACCTAACTGAACCGCACCAAACCTAACTTAACATAACCATAACATAACTGCAAACTAACCTAACAACCTTAACCTAACCATAACTCAACCTAACTTAACCAACATAACATAACTTCAAAGACATTTTGCGAGGTAAATAATGGTAAGCACTCCCTAAAACCTTCACAGATGTGTTGAGTACACTATGTATAGTATGTAAGACTTCATGTATATAATAAATAGGTGGAGCAGTAGTTGTAAAGAAATACCTCTTATTTTTATATATGTCTAATCTGTAGCGCCTATAGGCTTTCCCTGGTTAGGTTAGATTTGGGTAAAACTTTACTTTTACATCCAGCCAAAAAACCTTTCATTCCCACATGTCCTCATGTTTATTGGGAGAAGATGGGGAATGGGGATATCTTATTAACTATTTATTTGGGACGGTAATGAGTGTCAGAATCATTTGTGTATATCAATGTAGAGTAGAGTTTCCCCTTAACCAAAATAAACTTTGGGGATATCTTATTTAACTATTCATATGCTACGGTTATACATATTTTAGCAAACATTTATGCAGAACTTTTGTACCATTTAATCTCTTTCACGTACAAGTAAATTGTTTTCTTGGGAGTATATATCAAAATTCCAAGAAAATAAATAACCCGGTTAGAGGCTGCTGTTATATCTCCTTCGTTTCTGGTATTCATCACCATTATTATACAATTTTAAGCCTACAGTAGTATTTCTGAAACATTTTTCTACCACTTAATATCTTTCTCGTATATATACACTGTTTTTATTGGAGGTATATATTAATAATAGATTCCGAGAAGAGGCTGCTGTTATATATCTCCTTTGTTTTTGATATTCATCACCACTATTATACAATTCTGTGCCTACAGTAACATTTCTACAACATTTCTCTACCGCTTACTATCTTCCTCGTATATATACACTGTTTTATTGGAGGTATATATCAATATTAACTTCTGAGAAGAGGCTGGCTCAGGCTGGTTCAAAAAACCCGCGAACGAGTGTCGTCTGCTATAACCCACCTCCCAGATCAGATTCGACGGATTCAGGAATCTGTTACAGATCACGGGTTAAGATGGTAAATAGAACACGATTTCGCGGCTAATCCCCGCCCAGAGCGGCCAAGCCCCACCCAGATTCAGCGATCTGAAACGGATTCACGCAAATAGAAGAGGCCTCTAATGTAACCTAAAATAAATAGTTTTTTTTTCTGTAATTCAGCGGCATAACTGTTTGATATGATCTTAACAAGTTTCTGAGGTTGAATTTGCAGTGCATACTAAAGGTAAGGAGATATCGAATAGGTCATCTTACGAATCTTTACCGGTAATAGGTCTGTAGACTACACATTAAATGGCACTACCTTAGGAAGGTCATATAGTGAGAGGGACTTTTGGGAGTTCAAGTAAGCAGTGACTTGCGTCCCAGGAAACAGTGTATTATAGTTAGACATAGATAAATAGAAAGATACTGGGATTTATTGGTAGGTGTGACAAATAGAAGTTCTGAGGTCATTTTGAGGTTGTATTTAACACTAGTAAGACCCCATTTAGATTATGCAGCTTAGTTTTGGTTATGTACTTTGTTGGATTATTTTCGGTGCGGACATTAATTTCGGCAACCATAACAAAAAGGAAATTAATATGTTGCCAAATAATTTCAAATAAAAGTACAGTAGCTATATTTTATTTTTAATAAAGTTTTTAGGAAAGTTTGCAAGCCAGATAATAATATTTCGGCACCAAGTCAAGAAAAAGTGTTTTTGTGGTGGCCACAGATTGGGCCCAAGACGGCCCCAAGACGTTCTTCGAAACCCAATCCCGCGCGTGGACGACAAAAATGCGGCTTTAGTCTGCCATCTACCCTTTAGTTGTACAGACGTGCGTGTCTTGCTGTGGACCCACGCTGTATTCTCCATACGTCGTTTCTTCGTTTATGGGTTGTATTGAGGTTTCCAGTGATTTCTCGGTCTGTTAGTGTTTACGCCTACGAGTAGTAATTTACGGCGGAAGAGCCGGTTTTGTTAGTACGAGGCGAGATCACTGAATTCTTTGGTCCCGGGGAGGACGAAAGGGTGGCGACACTCCTTTGTCTCGGTTTTTCAGTCTGTTTGCACGTCCACACTATATATTCAGCTTCGAGGCGGGGTGAGCCAGACACCCGGGGGTGACGTGTCATAACAAAGTTACTTATTTTGACCCCGGTAAGCTAGCAATGGATAAATCTAAGAAGAGAAAAATTTGACAAAAATAGAACGTTTAATGCGTCATGGAAAGATTAATTTGCTTTCACTACTGACAAAACTGGTTTACCGGTTATGCACTGAGCAATTAGCAAACAAAAAAATCATACGTTGAGAGACATTTCCAGAATAAACACACTGCCTTTGCTGAAAAATATCCAGTTGGAGATGAGCGAAGAAGAGCAATTTCGAAACTGCTGCGGAAAGCTGATCAGAGCAAAACAATTTTCAAACCATGGATGAACTCTGCGAATTCAAGTACTTATGCTAGTTTTGTGGCAGCTCAAAAGAGAACCCAGCACAGCAAGCCGTTCACAGATGGAGACTATATAAAAGAATCGTTCATAAAGATATCAGAACTGAACTGATGTAGTTATGTTTAATTTTCAAGTTGACAGTTGACTTGTGTACGCCACATGAGGAAATTAAGGAAATTAAATAAATGTTAATCAAAATAACAAAGTGGCATTTGTTTGCCCTTCATGCTGCAGCTGTATGATTTTACAATGTCGGTGCATGAAAATTTCTTTCAGTTAAAAAAAATAATCTTCAAATAAGGGAAGGACTCAAACAGGCCTGCATTTAATATTTCAGTTGAAAAAAACGGTAATTCTGGAGAATAAGTCCGTCACCCCGATTCCCCACCAACCCCCCCTATCCCTTCCAACAAGCTTGGGGGAGCCTGGGGAATCGGGGGTTTTGGGGGGGATGAAAAATAAGCGAAATATGGACGTTCAAAATTGAAAACATTTCGAAAATAAATAAACAAATTTTTTTTTTAACCTAACAATCTAGCAGGGGTGGGCGCACCCTCCACTGCTAACCTAATCTAACCTAACCTAACCATAACCTAACCTAACCAGGGACCCTCTCGCCGCTAGGACATTAACCTAACCTAACCTAGCAGAAGGAGCTGCGCCCCCGCCCCCCTGGAATCCCCGTAGGACACTAATCTAACAAAGGACCTCCAAAATTATACCGTTATGACTTACCGGTGTGGTGTGGTGTGGTTATTGTTCAGGCGATGGAGGTGGATAGAGTTTCGCGGATTCGTTGAGAAACACGTGAAACCTCTTCTTGACATCTGCATACCTCATTTTGAACATTGCGGTCGCTAAATAACCCACAAAGTATCTTTTCCTCCTCCCAAATACTGGCACTTTCCTTTTTAACTCCCTCCACTGGCACTAAACCATGTCTGATTAACAGTTTTAGTAACCCTTCACAGTCGTTGAAATATGTCCCACAAAAATCATCATAGGACAAAAACATCCTCCACAAGAAACGGGAAGATGTTCGTCACGTCTACTGCGTTGATAGCCATATCAACAACTGACATGAGCCTGTATAGGAACACCTGACCTGTCCTTAAAACAACCTAGCGAGGAAAGATCTAATTGGTAGGGCAAGAATGGCAGTGACGAGTGACAGCGCGATTGGCGCGTTCAATTCTATAGATATCATGAGTTCCTTATATGCCATTATCCACAAATCACAGTCATAAACAAAAGAAAATCAGTTCAGTGTTTACTTTACAGAGGGAGGGAGCTCGCTGGACTTAGAAACTGTTGAATGTCGCCACACTTTCGAGTGCTATTACGGCCACACTAGAAGTGAGCACCTCATTTTTTTTAACGTTTATGGAACCACTAACGAGTCTTTTAACTGATATGTAAGTTTCGTGTTTGTACGTGACACGGACCTATTCTCCAGTTTAACCGAAAAAAAACTATAAATGTCAATGTCTTTTTTTCTTTCAGAGTTCAAAAGAATTTGGTGTTTTGCGTTGTTAAAAATGGAAAATAAAAGTCAGGTGTTTTCTGTTTATAGTTTACTAATATCATAAAAGCAACACACTATAGTTCTCATATATGAAGCATAACTTTAACGAAACTATATATGTAGTGTTACCTTCAATTTAGTGGTCAAATAGGTTTTGTGGCTCAGAGTGGCTTTTACTTTGATGGGAAACGGGCCCAAATGGCTCTTTTAATAATAAAGGTTGCCGACCCCTGTTAACTAGTGGAAAACTGCAGCTGTTAAGGAATGTGTTTGGATACTGTATACGTAGCTCACATCCCCTGACCCGTAGTAATGTAGGACATATCAATGTCAGAAATAATCATATGTCGGGTCAATTCCCGGTGAATCAGTTATTAAGTGGTGTACGAGATCATTTGAAGGACAACTTGGATAGATTCTTTGCCCTAGAGAACATGGGTAGGAAGTGAAAGTCAGAGCGCCCTAAGTGCTTATGCAAGACTGAATGCCCTATCCACTCCTATGCTGATGACACCACCTTGCACCTTACAACGTCGTACAACAGACACAACTCATCAAAAATTAAGTTATTGAAAACAATTTGCTGAAGGACGCCTAGCTTATGATCTTTCACTAGTTTCTGATTGGAGCAGAGCAAACCTGGTTCTGTTCAATGCCTCAAAAACTCAATTTCTACAACTATCTACTCGACATAACCTTCCAGAAAACTATCCCTCTTCTTCAGAGGCACTCAACTGCCCCTCTCTTCCCCCATTAAACACGCTCGGTATATTCTTTACTAAAAATCTAAACTAGCAATTTCATATCTCTACTCATGCTAGATCAGCTTCTAAAAAATTAGGTGTCCTATGGCAGAAAGTAGTAACTACCGCCCAATTAGTTTAACATCAGTGGTAGGCAAGATGTTTGAAACTATCATAGCAAGGGCAATTAGAAAACATTTAGATGAACACAAGCTAATTAGACATAGTCAACATGGTTTTAGCAAGGGGAGGTCATGCCTCACAAATTTATTATCCTTCTATAGGAAAGTATTTGAAACAATAGATAAGGGGGACGAGTATGATATAGTTAGTTTATTTGTACTTCAGTAAAGCCTTTGACAGAGTACCCCATAGGAGACTGTTAAGTAAAGTTTTGGCTCATGGGAAGGTACTAGAATGGATTAGGGGATGGCTTACTAGTAGGGAATAGAGGGTACAGATCAATGGGAAGAAATCAGAATGGAGTAATGTCACTAGTGGGGTACCACAGGGATCAGTACTAGGACCATTGTTATTCATAATTTATATAAATTATTTAGAGACAGGAATAAACAGTGATATCAGTAAATTTGCCGATGACACAAAGATAGGAAGACCGGTAAAGAATTTAGATGATGCTAGGATGTTGCAGGATGACTTAAATAGGCTGTACGAGTGGTCAGAGAAATGGCAGATGCAGTTTAATGTTAACAAGTGTAGCATTATGAGCGTAGTTGAAGGTAATAGGTCTGTAGACTACACATTAAATGACACTACCTTAGGAAGGTCATATAGGGTGAGGGACTTAGGATTTCAAATAAGCAGTGACTTGCGCCCCAGGGAACAGTGTATTATAGCTAGAAATAGGGCCAACAAGATACTGGGATTTATTAGTAGGTGTGTGACAAATAGGAGTTCTGAGGTCATTCTGAGGTTGTATTTAGCGCTAGTTAGACCCCACCTAGATTATGCAGCTCAATTTTGGTCCCCTTATTATAGGAAGGATATAGGCTCCTTGGAGGCAGTTCAGAGAAGAATGACCAAAATGATTCAGGGGTTGAGAAATTTACCCTACAAAGATAGATTAAAACGTCTTAATCTCCACTTCCTAGAGAGAAGGAGGGCAAGAGGGGATATGATTGAGGTTTTCAAATGAGTAAAAGGAATTAATAAGGGAAACATTGATCAGATTTTAGAATTTAGTAGCCAGGATAGGACACATGGAAATGGGTACAAGCTAGAAAAACTTAGATTCAGGAGAGACTTAGGTATATACTGGTTCACTAACAGAGCCGTGAACGATTGAAATAGGCTGGATAGACATGTAGTAAGTACTGAGTCAATAGGTAGCTTTAAAAGACGGTTGGATGAGAGTATGGATAGGGATGACAGGTGGGATGGCTAAATATTGGATTATTCCAAGGGGGGACAAGGAACTGCCTCGTGTACGTCATTAACTGGCCTCTTGCAGTCTCCTCATTTCTTATGATTTTATGTCTGCGCCTATTTTTCTCTCCCTCCTAGCTGCTTGCTCTGTACAGGAGCCTTATCCGCCCATGTATGAAGTATGGTTCTCATGTCAGGAGGGTTCAACTCACACAGCCTTATTAAACAGGGTGGAGTTTAAGACTTTTCGTCTCATCAACTCTCTTCTCTAACTGATTGTCTTGATTTCATAAGTCACCGACGCAATGTTGCATCCTTATCTCTTTTCTACCACTATTTTCATGTTGACTACTCTTCTGAACTTGCTAACTGCATGCCTCCACCCTTCCCGCGGTCTCGCTGCACAAGATTGTCTACTTCTCATCCCTATTCTGACCATCTTTTCAATGCAAGAGTTAACCAGTATCTTCACTCATCCCTAACACTGGTAATCTCTGTAACTCTCTTCCTTTGTTTTTCCCCTCATCACACCAATCAAAAAGCTGACAACAATAGATAAAAAATAATTACATAATAATAATATTATAATAATAATAATAACAATAATAATGATAATGATGATAATGATAATAATAATAATGATGATAATAATAATAATGATAATAATAATAATAATAATAATAATAATAATAATAATAATAATAATAAGGATAATATTAATGATAATAATAATAATAATAATAATAATAATAATAATAATAATAATAGTTATGATAATAATAATAGGATAATGATAATGATAACAATAATAATAATTATTTTTATTATTATTATTATTATTATTATTATTATTATTATTATTATTATTATTATTATTATTATTATCATTATTATCATTATTATTAATGATAATGATAATAATAATAATAATAATAATAATAATAATAATAATAATAATAACGTCAATGAAAATAATGACTAAAGATAATAATAATAAATAATGATAATGATATTAATGATAATAATAATGATGATAATAACTACTATTAATATTATACTCATATCAATAATGATAATGAAAATAACGATTATGATAATAATAAGATTAATAATTATAATAATAATAATAATGATAATAAAAATAGTTATAGTAATGTTGATAACATTTATAATAATGATCGCAATAATAATCGTAATATTTTGTTCTCTATTATTTTTATTAAGTTAAAAGAATATTGTTATTGCCACTTGTGTAACCTCTCTTTTCTCCCTTTTCCTCCATGAAACTTACAATAGAATAGAATGATATATGTTCTATTATCTTGGAACCATAAAACTAGTCACCTTCCAGTGATAAGTTGTTCCACTTTGATTAATCTACAGTGCCAGTTTTTTAATGTAAATTAACTTGTGAAATAAAAGTAGAAAATATGTGCTGAGCTGGTGAAAACAATTGGAACCTCTACATACTAACATTATCAACTCATTATAGACTTTTGACCGATACAGAAAGAACGCCGTTGACTCAAACCACAAGTCGCACGCTTTCATTAGCAGACAGTTGAGAAGATAAACGCAGGGGAACGGGAGCAATGGACATGATAATTATTTGTTATGGAGCAGAGACACGCATTCTTTGTGGTTAGTAAGAGCAACGTGAAACGCATCAGCATTAAAAAATTAAATTACGTAAATGCAGAATAAATTTTCTTTACCATAAGGGTTTTATGCATGGAAAACACTTTTAAAGCAACATATTTTAAATTTGTACGATTGAAGGCTATATTTTTCCGTTTTCAATAATAGCAATAATAATACAGTATTACCAAGCCCTTACAAACAAAAATGAGTACGGAAATTTTTTTTTTATAATAAAACATTATCAAACATTTGATTTACATACAAAACACTTTATAAAAAAACATTATCAAACATTCAATTTACATACAAAACGTTTTATAATAAAGCATTATCAAACATTCAATTTACATACAAAACATGCATTTAGGAAAACTTGACCTGAGGATTTTGTTATACTGTAGACGAATGACAGCTCGGTCAGACCTTAGGACATAGCCCTTTGTATTGAAGCCAGGAGTAGGGGAAGGTGAAGGCAGGTCTGGTTGTGCATAGTAGTCTGAGGCGCCCCAGTGACAGGAAGTAGAGGAGGAGGACGGCTAAATAACGAGGGCCAAGCCAGAGCTAGAATTTCCAAGATTCGGAGAGGAACATGACTCGACGCCGTCCCCGTGTGAGCCTGGGAGGGCCACGCTGCTACTGGAACACTCACCATAACACCTGGGATATCTCTAGATTGGATTATAGCCCAGGAGCATTGGGTATAAGGATGAAAAAAAAATAGAGAAAGCTGATTTTTTCAGAATTATTACCTTGACACATGTTGAGTCAAATATACTTTCAAACTGATGACCACGGACTATAGCACTATTGTTTGCTGCACAAATAGATATCAGTATCATTTCTCTTGAGTTTGACATCAACATAGTTCATGCCAGTGAGTCTTTTTGCAGCTTCTTCACCAGCTTCAATAGCACGATCAGTATTGGCTGTTGCAGGAGCAACAACTCCTGTAGCAATGCAGATTAACTTATCCTTACATTCACCTTTCTAGGAGAATGGTGCGTGCTGTGCGATGTATGTTCGAAGCTTTGTGAAGTGTAGACCGTCACGAGCCGTTGCAGTAGCCCGTAGGTCTTTGTGTTAATGGGTTGTGTGTGACTGTATACCACTGAAGCACTCCAGGAACTCACACATTGGAGCAGTTTGTGGGAGGATGTGCATTTTTGACTGGTTGCTTGCAGTGACGCCACAACCATGGGTGAGACCTCCTCTGGTCTTTAGCATTTTCATCAGCACTCATCAGCATCAATGAATTTTTCATGCCCCAAAACCTTTAAATTATGGATTACATTCCCGTATGAGCTACATAGTAGAAATTTCGTAACCGTCGATCGGCTGACGGCGGCGATCTGGGATTTTGCTGTCCCATGCGTTAAGCTTATTGGGGATTTTGGGGGAGTTTATGGATTTTGACTCAGGAAGGGATGGAGAAGCATTCCTGAAAAAATCTGCTTTCTCTATTTTTTTTCCAATTCATAACAGTAAATTATGTAATGCTCCTGGGCTGTTAGAAGGGTGATCACTATCAGCTAGCCAGCTAGCTCTCTCTCTCTCTCTCTCTCTCTCTCTCTCTCTCTCTCTCTCTCTCTCTCTCTCTCTCTCTCTCTCTCTCTCTCTCTCTCTCTCTCTTTCTCTTTCTTTTCACACGTAGTTATAATTATGACTATCTGGTTAACAAAATATAAATAAAACTAAATAATACATAACGCATTCGAGTGAGAAATCATGACACATAACAAAGTCATTTGTGTAAAGGTTGAATCTCAGAACTCCTGACGTACAGACGAACCAAATAACAATAAGTAATAATGAATTTACACTTTTCAACATTATGAATCCATTTACGATATACTCTATTCTTTTTATCTCATTTACTGCAGAAAACTGTCACTAGCCAATACTAGATCCTCTTTTACGTATTTACCAACCTTTTCACAACACCAGTATCAACGCCATTAAAACTGACATGTGAGAAAAAATATGTGCTATTGTTTGCAGGTGTTAATGAGAAGAAAAAAGATCAGCTGCTCCTCAAAAAGTGTGTGCGTGTGCGTGTGTGTGTGCGTGTGCGTGTGCGTGTGCGTGTGCGTGTGTGTAGCAAATATTATATGATGTAATGAAGATAATGACCATTTGGTGCAAAAAATTTGGCCGTGAAAATTAAGTCCCTTTGTACAAAAGTGAATAATTGAAAATGAATAATCAGTGCTGCATAGCATAACATTGCCGAAAACAAGCTTCTTTAGAAGCCGCGAAAATAACTAGGAAGCTAAGGTGAAAGTTTCGATGATGGTTCTGTGAAAAGATGTTCGAAGTCTCTAGTCAGTAGTGGAAGTGGAAGTGTGAATATTTCCAGTGTTAAATACTCTGCTAGGAACAGTGATTATGTTGAGAGCGTTGTGAAATCAATGGTAACATAAGAATAATCCCCAGTTGCGTTATTTTAAAAATTAGAAATCTAAACCCAAATCACAACCAAAACAAAACAAATAAAAGACCTTGCTATATGCAACAAACTAATGCCATTGAACAGGAATAACATAAATATAGAAAGTGTTTTATGCATCTTTAAACCTTATCTAATCTATTATGAACAATAGGCACGTGATCGCTGTGGTAGCAGCACATATACATCTTAAAGTTGGCGAGTACCTAAGCGTAAGAAGCATGTCAGTAATGGAGATGTCACAGATGCTGTGAAAGTGATGTTGGGCCAGCAAAAGTTTAAAGTCAACATCTTTTATGTCGTCATCGATCAACTGAAGAGTGCACTACAAAAACGTATTGAGGTATATTCCATGGTGCTGCATCTTTTTGGTGTTTTGACGGAGTATGACTCTATGTTTGAAGAAGATATCCATGTTGGTATTTCAACACTTGTTGGTGTGTATTGGAAGGACTTGCCTTCTGATTTCTCAGCAGAATTTCGTCAATTTATATGCTAGTATAAAGAGCAGAGACCCGATGAAATAGCACTAACTGGAAGTGTCCAGGTGATGTTTCAAATGCTGCACACTACTGCAGTTCATCATGCATTTCCGAACACGGAACTAGCACTCCGAATTTATTTATCTCTAATAACTAGGAACTGCTCTGGGGAATGCTCTTTTCGCAACTGGAAAAAATTAAAGATGTTAAACGATCAACGATGGGTCGTCAACGTATTGGTATACTGGCACTTCTCTGCATTAAAAGTGATTTGCTAATAAAATTTGCTTCATAAAACTAACTGACGAATTTGCAGTCGCAAAAGCGCGCAAAGATATAATCTAGTTACTGCAATCTTATAGTAATTACAGTACTGTAAAAAAAATATTGGTTGCTCTGATTTTTTTTTTGTAATAGATTTTATGTTGTTAAATTTAACTTTCTTCCTTTTATCGGTGAACCCAAAATATCTGTATTATCAGGCCACCTATCAAAATGTGCCTTAGGGCCAACAGAGCTTTAATCCGGCACTGATCCCACGAGACATTTTTCATAGATTCCTTAATCTTACAATTATAATCTCTGTACATAATAGTTTTGTTATTACCCTCCTCAGTATGAGTCAGGCACATGTCATGTTTATAAATTGTAAACACTAAAAAATTATATATATAATGCCGTTTGAATTATTGTTAGGACAATTTTTTAACCAGATGTGGTCAATGATGGTAGCTGATGAAGAATTTACTCGAGTAGGTTTATTATTGTGGTTTTCAATTACCTACTGTTGCGTCATCTTTACATTTCAATAAATCATGTACCCATGTTAGGCAGGTAGTATTACTTATATTTTTATTCCTATATATCTCATGTATTATGCAATTAATGTTATTATAATTGTTGAGGTATATATGTAGTAGGTTCTCGAATGTCATGTGACGTGAGGAGGCCGAACGTTCGGGAAGCAGTCTCGTGGTGTCTGGCCGCCATCCGGTCAGAGAGATGCTGCAGACTCAGCAAGAAAGGAGGCCGATGTCAGCATTTGACAGGCGTCGCTGCTGGCTGCTTGCACTGCACCCAGCTTGCCCGGCTCGCAGACCTAACCGCGCAGCTACACCTACAAGTCACGGACCTCGGAGTGCTCTACTCTCACCGTACATTCGTGTGTCCGGACTTAACGTATAACTGACATTTCTGTGTTATTAAGAGTGCCCTACAAACTGTCGCTGAAGTTATATATATTGCACAAACCTCACCTTATACCCAAGTGTGGAGATATAGTGCCACAGTGACTCTTGTGATATACTTTAATCTATGTGCATAACCCTGCTTGCGTAGAATACAAATACAAGCAGTGAGACATATTCTATGTACCAGTGTACTGATCATCTTATACTGTAAATAAAACTGTATAAAGTACACGTATTTGGCTAAACCGCTCGGGCCACACTATCTCACATAACACTCGTTACCATCACCACGGTAACACCTGGTAGCACCAAGATAACATATGGTGGTATCGGTGGTAACATATGGTGGCTGTGGTATGATAAATAACAACCACCACAACAGGTAACAATCAAGGTTGAAGTCTCCTGCGATACAGCAAAGTTTTTTTTTTCTCATCGCTTACAACTGATATTATGTCTATGAATTTATCAAGAAAGTGTCTGAAGTCAGTATGTGTTTGGTCTCCTATATATCATTCCTAATTTTCAAATGTCAATAAACACTGTTTCAATACTCTCATGTTGCATGGTTAGGTCATTTCTCAAGACATAGTTTTAACCCTTACTGAGATATATAGGACAACACTACCACTGTGGTGTGTTAGGTTGTTGGTGGCAATACAATTGTAGCCAGGGAGGCTGTAATTATAGGTGTAAAGAATCATTGATTAGTTTTGTTTCGCATAAACCTATTCATAGACTACACCATACTTGACTGGACACTCGAAATCTGACCTTTTGCAAACAGGCCCTACTGCCTAAAAATTCGTGTCGTCATCCATTTATTGTCATCACTCATTCGTTGACTTTTTTCGGGAAAACATTTATCATATTGAACACTAAGTAAACTTAAAAGATTTCCAGTCGCTTCGTCCGCATCTTCAATCATCGAAATATCACTCCATTCATATGAGGCAATCCACTGGCCAAATTCTCTGATGGAGGAATCAGGTAAGGGTCGAAACATCCTAGTGTGTTGGGCCGAGGGACCAGGCCCGATAACTACACTCGGGCTCCGTGTCAGAGACAAGAATAAGATGGTAACTGGATCGATAAAGGTAAAAAAATGCCTATTATTCATTGTTTCCTGCAATCCCTTGTATTAAAAGCTTGCTGTTTTCTGTCATATTCAACCTTTTATTATATTTTTACATCAAACAAATTGTCTCATTTTCCAGATGCTGGGTCCTATCAGGACTGTATTCAGTGCTGCACAAGAAGCAGAGTTGGTGAATCACATTTTGTCAATGGATGCTCTATTTTTTGGACTAACTACACAGGACGTTCGCTACATTGCCTTCCATGCATCAGAGAGAAACAATTTGGACCACAATTTTAACAAAGAGGTGAGTTCTTGCCACAAAAAAATGTTTCTTAATATCATGTCAGTTTACATCCTAATATGATCGGAGTCGGGGTTTGCATTTGCACAACCTAAAGCATTATTTCTATCTTTTTACCAGGTTGGACTTGCGGGTAAAGACTGGTTATTAGGATTCCAGGGCCGCCATCCTCAACTTGCAATTCGAACACCAGAATCAACTTCTGCAAGAGCAAGATGCTTCAACCATACAAACGTTGACAAGTTCTTTGACATTTTATCATCAGTGCAAGCAAACCATTTCTTTCCTCCACACAAGATTTTTAATGTCAATGAGACAGGTGTTACAACAGTGCAAACAAAGCCCACAAGAATCCTCGGGCAACGGGGGAAAAAACAGATTGGCACACTGATTTCTGCTGAGAGAGGAATTTTAGCTACAGCAGTTTGCTGCATGTCTGCTGGGGGCCAATTTGTTCCACCTTTCCTCATATTTCCAAGAGTTCGAATGAAGCAAGAACTGAAGGATAGTGCTCCTCCAGGAACTGAATTTGCATGCCACCCATCTGGGTGGATTCACCTTACCATTTTTATTGAATGGTTTTGGCACTTTGTAGCCCACACCAAGCCATCAAAGGATGATCCAGTATTATTGGTCATGGATGGACATATGACCCAGACTAATATTTTTGACGTGATAAATCTTGCCAGGGACAGTCTTGTCATAATTCTTATTTTGCCACCACACTGTAGTCATCAAATGCAGCCACTGGATGTTTCCTTCATGAAATCGCTGAATGCCTACTATGTGAAGGCTATTGAAACATTCCTCAAAAACAATCCTGGCAAGCAGGTGATCATCTACAAACTAAGTGCATTGTTTGGAGAGGTCTATCTACAAGCTGCTGTTCCAAACACAGCCATCATTGGTTTTAAGAAAACAGGAATATTTCCATTGAACAGCCAGGTTTTTGGCGAAGCTGACTTTTTACCTGCCCACCCAACAGATATTCCATTCAATGGTAAACCGGAAGAGCAAAATTTAGACGACCCAGTTGTCTCGCCAATCATAGCCTTGGAGAATGAAGCTGACTTGGAAGGAGCTGTTGAGCCAGAAAATCCCCGTGTTGTGCCTTTACTTGTAATGCCAAAAATGGCTCGGAGCCTGTTCTAGCCAGATAGTTCACTCCAGGACATAATTCCCTTGCCAAAGGTGGCCACAACTATACAAAATTAAGAAAGCTAGGCCTGAAGCGCATCCTCTTGTTTTGACAGCATCTCCATATAAGACAGAGTTAGAGTCCGAAATTCATAAGAAAAAAGAAAAATACCTTGCTCTAGCACAGAAGCACCAAGAGAAAGAAGAAAGAGAAAGTAGCAACGGCAGCATCTAACAAACGACCTAACAAAAGGATGACAAAACAAAAAAGAAAAGCAAGAGAAAGCTGGGTCATCCTGGGCTCATGACATTGATAGTGACAGTGAAGATGGAGATTTAACTAAATGCTTGTATTGCAATAACACGTTTGGTAATTCAGTGAGAGGGGAAGGGTGGGTTTGTTGTGCTATTTGCAAACGTTGGGCACATGAGCAATGTGCATGGATAGAGGATTATGAAGAAGAGGATTTTGTGTGATTTATGCCAGTAAGGATCTGTTTCTTCGTGTTCAGTTTGAGGGGTAAGATGGACCCCTGGGGTCCATCTTACCCCGTCATTTAGTTTTTGGTACAATAAAAATATTGATTTTGTAAAATCTGGTGTTTCACTTTTTTCCTTCAAAAACCGTACCCAGTGTGTGAACTTCGGCTATAATACTCCAAGGCACCACCACAAACCCTGAAACGACCCCCAAAATTATATATATGTGGTTTCTAGACTCACTGCATTGTTAAGTATTCCGTCCTACCCCACCTTCCCCTATATCATGTAGATTCTCATTTATGTGGAATAACATTTCTTACTTAATCATATTAATCATATTAATCATATTAATCCTTAGACACCGCAGTATGCAAGTAGAGGATCAAACAGTCCTAGAGAGCATTTACTTACCATACAAGGAAATTGCAGGAAAGGAGATACTGTAGCTTGACAACGAAAAATAAAGTCTCTCAGTAGATCATGACCAGTCAATCCTGCGCACTCGCTCAGTAATAATTTTAATAAATCTTCATTATTCTTTGGTGTTTTCAAATATCTTAATTGAAAGTAAGTCATCATTGCATCAAAGATAACAGGTGAAGCTAAGGAAAACATTGTATGAAGCAAAATTGAAATAGAAATAAAAATATATGCAAGTGGAACAATGTGTCAGACCTCGTAATTTAGTATAGTATATAGTTCAAAATTTATTTATTAAATGTATTTATTGTGTTCATGGTTTTTATGTGTAATTTGCATTATCTTATATAAAAAATTGATTCACAGCACAAACAAATCAACGTTGGAACAGCCTTCAGTAACGGATAAAGTTTAAGTTTTAAAGTATCACTGTATGTGTTATGTCCTCTTGATTGCTCAGGATGAACAATGGTTAAAGTTTAGAGTAGAAGTGCAGTTATAACCAACTATTACTGCCTTTGTTTACTTACAAGTACAAATGTCATGTTTATTGCTGATGGTTGTCTGATAACCTTACTAATGAAATAAAACTATATTATGAAATACTAAACATAATAATTTAGTGAAGTAGATAAATATTTATGGAGCATGCGGAAGATTGTATTTTGGATGCTTATTCAATGTAATCATCTATATTTGATATATAAGAATTTTTTTTCAAATAAAACGACCTTGTGTAAATGTTTCTTTCATTTATTCTTTATGTGTATCCATTCAAGTAATGGGAAATTGATGTATATAAGTAGGCGGATAATGGTAGGTATATGCACGTTGGCTCTCTGTCAGCGGCCATCCGTAGAACTGATGATCAAAAATTATTGCGACCCTACGTAAGCTGCCACTGTTGGACCGATGGTACATATTACATGCGTTTCACTTGCGAAGGTTTATCGTCTTTGTATCTGTTGCTCCCTTTTAGTCGCCTTTTACGAAACGCAGGGTATATGTTGACTATATATTTTCTGTCCGCCTATTGATGTATGACCAGGCTCGGTCCCCCTAGGACAGGAAAAATGGTGATATCAATATCAATAATAACAATGATAATGGTATTGATAGAATACCCCTATTATTACTGTTATTACTATTACTACTACTACGGCTATTATTACCACATCTACTACTACTACTACTACTACTACTACTACTACTACTACTATTACTTATACTACTTATACTACTAGGTGATACAGGGTGAAGTCGAACAGTCGCTGTAAAGAGTTTTCTAGCAACTGGATCGTGACGTCACAGGTAGGAACGAGCAGGGTCTACATTGTCGCCATTTTCTATGCTTCTATCGCCGGTCGTCTGTTTACAAAGTAAGAAAATCAATTTTTTTTGTGTCTGTTATTATTTTTCGGCCTTATGATATAGTGTGTCATGACCGTGAGGATGGCTTGATCGTTTTGGAAATAGGTGTAAAGTGAAATATTCCTTTACGCGTAATATGTAGGTAAAAATAAAGTGATGGAAAGTAAATTTGGTCCGATGTTTGGGTTTAAAGAAAAAAAATGGCGTCGGGGTGATTTCGTACAGAGTGAAGTCGTACAGCGAATATTTGGAAAATTCATAGAAAATATTATACTTTGTTTAATTCCTCCAAGGACATGTGTATTTGCGTATTGAGGCTCAAATTAATTGCCGAATAAGATTGATGGCACCACTCCAGGACCTTCAGACCCCGCCACTCCAGAACTTTCAAACCCCGCCACTCCAGGATCTTTAAACCCCGCCACTCCAGGACCTTCAGACCCCGCCACTCCAGAACCTTCAAACCCCGCCACTCCAGGACCTTCAGACCCCGCCACTCCAGAACCTTCAAACCCCGCCACTCCAGGACCTTCAGACCCCGCCACTCCAGAACCTTCAAACCCCGCCACTCCAGAACCTTCAAACCCCGCCACTCCAGGACCTTCAGACCCCGCCACTCCAGAACCTTCAGACCCCGCCACTCCAGAACCTTCAGACCCCGCCACTCCAGAACCTTCAAACCCCGCCACTCCAGGACCTTCAGACCCCGCCACTCCAGAACCTTCAAACCCCGCCACTCCAGAACCTTCAAACCCCGCCACTCCAGGACCTTCAAACCCCGCCACTCCAGAACCTTCAGACCCCGCCACTCCAGAACCTTCAAACCCCGCCACTCCAGGACCTTCAGACCCCGGCACTCCACAACCTTCAAACCCCGCCACTCCAGAACCTTCAAACCCCGCCACTCCAGGACCTTCAGACCCCGCCACTCCAGAACCTTCAAACCCCGCCACTCCAGAACCTTCAAACCCCGCCACTCCAGGACCTTCAAACCCCGGCACTCCACAACCTTCAAACCCCGCCACTCCAGAACCTTCAAACCCCGCCACTCCAGGACCTTCAGACCCCGCCACTCCAGAACCTTCAAACCCCGCCACTCCAGAACCTTCAAACACCGCCACTCCAGAACCTTCAAACCCCGCCACTCCAGGACCTTCAGACCCCGCCACTCCAGAACCTTCAAACCCCGCCACTCCAGGACCTTCAGACCCCGCCACTCCAGAACCTTCAAACCCCGCCACTCCAGAACCTTCAAACCCCGCCACTCCAGAACCTTCAAACCCCGCCACTCCAGGACCTTCAGACCCCGCCACTCCAGAACCTTCAAACCCCGCCACTCCAGGACCTTCAAACCCCGCCACTCCAGAACCTTCAAACCCCGCCACTCCAGGACCTTCAAACACCGCCACTCCAGAACCTTCAAACCCCGCCACTCCAGGACCTTCAAACCCCGCCATTCCAGGACCTTCAAACCCCGCCACTCTAGGACCTTCAAACCCCGCCACTCCAATACCTTCAACTTCCGCCACTCCAGGACCTTCAAACCCCGCCACTCCAGAACCTTCAAACACCGCCACTCCAGGACCTTCAAACACCGCCACTCCAGAACCTTCAAACCCCGCCACTCCAGAACCTTCAAACCCCGCCACTCCAGAACCTTCAAACCCCGCCACTCCAGGACCTTCAAACCCCGCCACTCCAGGACCTTCAAACCCCGCCACTCCAGAACCTTCAAATCCCGCCACTCCAGGACCTTCAAACACCGCCACTCCAGAACCTTCAAACCCCGCCACTCCAGGACCTTCAAACCCCGCCATTCCAGGAC
>JAXIVD010000323.1:2500-90000 GCA_036785275.1 Cancer borealis | reverse complement strand
ATCAGAATAAGGCGTTGTTAGGTAGTCTACGACCTTGTGACTCAGGCAATGATGGGTACAGGCTTCTTGAATCAGAATCAGACGCTACGGCCTTGTGACTTAGGCAGTGAAGAGTACAGGCTTCTTAAGTCAGAACCAAGCGATGTTAGATACGCTACGGCCTTGTGACTCAGGCAGTGATGAGTACAAGCTTATTGAGTCAGAATCAGGCGATGTTAGATACGTTACATCCTTGTGACTCAGGCAATGATGAGTACAGGCTTCTTGAATCAGAATCAGGCAATATTAGGTACGCTACGGCCTTGTGACTCAGACAGTGATGAGTACAGGCTTCTTAAGTCAGAACCAAACGATATTAGGTACGCTACGGCCTTGTGACTCAGGCAGTGATGGGTACAAGCTTATTGAGTCAGAATCAGGCGATGTTAGATACGTCACAACCTTGTGACTCAGGCAGTGATGAGTTCGGGCTTCTTGATCAGAATCAGGCGATGTTACGTACGCTACGGCCTTTTTACTTAGACAGTGATGAGTACGGGCTTCTTGAATCAGAATCAGGCGATGTTAGGTACGCTACGGTCTTGTGACTCAGGCAGCGATGAGTACGGACTTCTTGAATCAAAATCAGACGATGTTAGGTACGTTACGGTCTTGTGACTCAGGCAATGATGAGTATAGGCTTCTTGAATCAGAATCAGGCGTTGTTAAGTACACTACGGCCTTGTGACTCAAGCAGTAATCAGTACAGGCTTCTTGAATCAGAATCAGGCGATGTTAGGTACGTTACAGCCTTGTGACTTGAGCAGTGATGAGTACAGGCTTCTTGAATCAGAATCAGGCGATGTTAGGTACGCTACGGCCTTGTGACTCAGGCAGTGATAAGTAGGAAGGTGCGGTAAGACGGACTACTTAACAAAACAGTCAGTCTAGAAACCATAATTTATCATTTTGGGGGATTTTAGGGTTTGTTGTGGTGCTTTGGATTATTATTTTCGATATCCACACCCTAGTCCCAGTTTTTGAAAGAAGAGAAAGAAACACGAAATTTTTACAAAATCAATACTTTTATTGTACCAAAAACAAAATGATGGGATAAGAAGGAGCCCTTCAAATTGAACGTGGAAAAACAGATCCTCGCATAAATCACACACAACAACCTCTTCCTCATCATCCTCTATCCCTGCACATTGCTCGTATGCCCAACTTTTGCAAATAGCACAACAAACCCTCTCTCACAGAGCTACCAAACGTGTCATTGCAATACAAGCATTTAGTTTAATCTCCATCTTCACTTTCATTGTCATAAACTCAGGAAGGTCCAGCTTTCTCTTGCTTTGCTTTTTTCTGTTTTGTCATGCTTTTGTTAGGTCGTTTGTTTGATAGTTTCTCTTTCTTCTTGTCTTCTCTCTCTTGGCGCTTCTGTGCTAAAGCAAGATCTTTTTTCCTTTTTCTTGTAAATTTCTGACTCTAACTCTGTCTTATACGGTGATGCTGTCAAAATAAGACCTCACTCTTGGGGCCTGGCTCTCTTCATTTGTACAGTTGTGGCCACTTTTTGCAAGAGAATTATGTCCTGGTGTAAACTACCTGGTTTGAACAGGCTCCGAGCTACTTTAGATTTTTTTCAAGCTAATCGTATTTGCTCTAACTGCAGCTATTGCACTTTCCATAGCTGCCTCATTTCATTCCCCTCTGCTTCTAACTCGCACATACTCCGAGGTATCTGTAGAGAAAAGGGAAAGACAATGTTTAGGGTTTGTGAAAGATATAGTGTGAGGGGTAAGATGGAGCCTATGGGGTTCCATCTTACCCAGACGGTAAATATTCAATATCGAAACACTTACCAGAGTATTCATGTTTTCTATACCAATTTATGGCACATATATATCATGTATAAACTCATGGACATACCTAACGTAAGTAGTAATTCATTATAACAATAATTTCTATATAAAACATGCAGTGTCTTACCTTGTGCATATTACACCAGCACTAAACAAAAGGACAACTTTTCTCTTCGGAAGCACATGGGGAACTGAGCGTGACTACTGACGACAATGACGTCATTGTTGGACAGCGTGAGGGACATCTATGAGTCAGATTTTGAACCTCTTCCTTTCTGCTTGGGTTTAGAAGGGGGGTTCCATCTCACCCCACCTTCCCCTACAGGCTTCTTGAATCAGAATCAGGCGATGTTAGGTACGTTACGATCTTATGACTTAGGTAGTGATGAGTACGGACTTCTTGAATCAGAAGCAGGCGATGTTAGGTACGCAACGGTCTTGTGACTCAGGCAGTGATGAATACGGGCTTCTTGAATCAGAATCAGGCGATGTTAGGTACGGTACGGCCTTGTCACTTAGGCAGTGTTTGCAGGGAACTCAGGCAGCGACTTAGGCAGTCCTGGATAGGGCATTTTACTCAGATAGTGATTGGTATGGGGGTTTGTGACTCAGGCAGTGATGGGTTTAGACCTTGTGACTCAGGTAATGGTGTGTAGTTGTCTTGTTGTGACTCAGATAACGCTGAGCAGATGGTCTTATTGCGCAGGCAGTGCTTGGTAGGGGTCTAGTTTGGACTCAGTGGTGTGTAGGAGTCTTGTGACTCAGGCAGTGTTGGTTAGGGATCTTTGTGTGACTCAAGACGGTGTTTGATATCTTGTCACTCATCGGTCTTGGTTAGGGGCATTGTGACAAAAACATTGTTTGGTGCCTTGTGACCAATACATTGCTCGGTAGGTGTTTTGTGACTGAGGCAATGCTCTTGTTGTAATTTAGGCAGTGCAAGTAGGGTGTCTTATGACTCAGATAGTGCTGGGTAGGAGTCTTATGATGCAGGCAGTGCTACGTATTTTTTTGTTTAGTCAGATAATGCTAGATATAGTTGTTGTGACTCAGGTAGAGAACTAGTTAGGGGCCTTGTGACTCAGGCAGTTCTATGGATAAGTATTTTGAATCAAGCAAAAATGGGTAAAGGTCTTATTTTGACTCTGGCAGCGCTGGACGGATGTCTTGTCTTCAGGCAGTATTGAGGACAGGCCTTATTACTAAAATACTGGTTAGTAAGGAAAGGCCTTGTGAATCAGACATTGCTGAGTAGCGGTGATAATGTGACTTAGACATGTACTAAGCAGAGGTCTTATTTTGACAGTGGTAGGGTAATTCTGTATCACTCAACCATTCATTCATGTTATTTTTCCTTTCATTTGATGTTAGTTGAGCTACCTGGTGACAAATTAGCTAAGATGAATAAAATTGAATATAGCAATCTATTTTATAATTGAACGTACTAGGTAACGTGTATCATTGTTTAATACGTGTATTAGTGACATGTGCAAAATATCAACAATGTTTGAAGTAGTGATATCGATCACATGAAAACTATATTCCGTAGGGCATGGTAGTATTTTCCGCAGCAGGGCTGGTGGTGGGTCTCGTCACTCTATGCATGGAAGTGATGCTCGATGTAATTTTGCGTCATTGACAGCAGTGATGGTGAGCCCATTCCTTCTTGTGCATGTGCATCTGTATGTGCATGTGTGCGTAGCTAGATCAAAAGACATATTGGATATAACCAAATTTTATATATAAGAACAGCAGTACGATGCTAAAGATATTTTGTTAATGCTTGATCTTACACACATTCTTTGAAATTACGCTAGTGAAGAATATTCCTAATCTTTTGTATTATTATGCTAAAATGTATTTCCTTTTTTACCATGACATTCAGCACCTCATTGTGGCAAAGGAGATGTTTCTGAAGCCCGTTCAACGTGTTTTCATCTTTTTACTTCTCTCCGAAATATATGCCTATTATGACCATGAGTTGCCAACGCTTTCCACTACAGTTTGTATAAGTGACATAGCTTCACCGGCTGTGTACTGTTTCCTGTCAATCTAATGGATCAAATATCTGTTAGAAAATGAGATAGCCCTGCCTCATCACCAAAACTGAGCCATGGAGGAGGGAAACACCTCTGATTTTGATAAAACGATACGTCGGCAAGATCATGCTTTGCTCCTCTTTTGGACTGTGCTATGCATTGGTGAATATAATGGAAAACTAAATAAAAATATTTGTTAAAAATAAACACATGAATAATGAAAATTGATAAAAATGTATTAATTAGTTTCAGATTCATTAATACAAACTAATTAGTATAGATATTGTCATGCCCCCGCCACCAACCTACCTTCTCTCTTTCTTACCTTTACTCTTTAAATGAAAATGATTTTAAAATGAATGAGGAGAAAACTTATTTACCAGGTTCAATAGGGGCTTCAGATTTAAAGTTATAAAGCTATAAAAACAAGTAAACAAATTACACTAGGTTTATTTACATGTTTATATTTAAATACAAAAAATTTGCTCTGACTACCAGAAGGGTAATTAATTACATTGAAAGTAATAACTACAAGAATCAAATATATAAGTAAATCAAGATCACGAGTATGCCACAATAACCACGTCACCTCACATAAACAAAATACCAGAAAATACCCTAACACCTAAGTCAATTGAGGCACAAGTCGGGAAATAAAAACATAAAACAAACACGCACAAAGAAATAAAAGTATAACTGAAGAGAGAGACGTGAGCCAGAGTAAAAAGGGAACCCAAACACCAATCCCAGGAAAAAGAGGATGGATAAAAAACCTAAGCTTATCTCACTCCTTTACGTTATTAAACAACCCCACTCAAACAGGGGAAGAAAACAGATGAAAGGTAAAAAAAATGCGCGAAGCAAAACTCAAAGCATTACTCACATCAAAACACAGTAACGTAAGAAGGAAAGTGAAAACTCACAGCACTGGCCTCACTCTCAATCTTCAATTAAAAACACATACAAGTACCTAAGGCACTGCGATACATCACCACTTCTAACTAACTCTTAACCACTCCACAAAAACATATACCTGTACTCACCGCCATGCCACTGACACCGCTCCTACGTGACCTCCACTCTTGCGCAGTGACCTCTCAACTCAACTCGGCGGACTGCTCTGGGTGCGTTTATTTATTTTTTTTTTTCGGCCATCAGCCACGGCATAGGCTATTAGGCCATATAAATTAAATTTTAAACTTGTTTTATTTTTAGGATTATTTTATTTTATTTTTTTTTTATTTATCAAATTTTGTTCCCTTTAATTTATTTAAATATTTGTTTGTTTGTTTGTTTGTTTGATTGTTTTTGTTATTTTATTCATTTTATATTTTATACATAGAAAATAAAAATACATTCATACAATTTCAGTCACGCATCATGCATACACATTCATACTTGAGAGCCTGAACCTAAGGCAAACACTAAAGTCATTAGTCAGGGGAAGTGGGGGACAAAAATGATACATACATACAATAGGGGAGGATACGTACGAATACGTATTTACAATAAACATGGGGAATAGTGAATGACATTCACGCTAGACACATAATCATTCGTTCAAAACATATTTATAATAAGAGAAAGTGCAGTATATACAAAGTGTCACAATAATAAAAAATAAAAAAACATTGGAATATACAAGTAAATCATAACTCTTTGATTAAGTTGGTCTCGGCCAGGAAAATCATCAGGTTATCGACCACATCCGGATGCTGGTCACCCAGAAGGCGGCGGGTCTCACAGAAGGCTGCGAGGGACCGTCGCGCCTCCCGATAACGCACACAGTGAAGCAGGATGTGGTCGATAGAGAGGGTAATATGACAGGTGATGCATTGGGGTGGGAAGGCGTGGGCGATGTAGGGGAGCATGTGGGTGGGTAGGGTGCAGCTCATTCTGAGGCTTGCGAGGACCACCTCCTGACGCCTTATGGGGCGGTTGGAGGAAGCCCACTCGCCTAGGATGGGTTTTACTGTTGTTAGATGGAGGTTGTCCCAGTGACTTTGCCACAGGAGGTAAACTGATGATTTTGCAGCCGAGAGACATGACTGCAGATCGCGACGGAGGTTCCACGCTCCCTCGAGCTATGCAGCGGATCTAACCAGCATGTCAGCTTGCTTATTCCCGTAAATACGCGAATGACCAGGCACCTAAAACAAAGGGAAAGACTTACGGCGTGAATTTAGCTTATTAATGATGTTGCCTTGGATTTCATTGGCATCCGTGCGCCCTGACTCTATCGCCTGAAGGGCTGACATAGAGTCCGTGAAAATGACAATTACGTTATGATTTGAATTTAGTGCATAATCTATGGCTTTATCAATTGTAAAAAGTTCTGAGGAAAAAACCGATGTATGGGAAGGTAGACGGAACCTGAGGGCACATTCACGCGACCAAACACTAGCACCCACACATTCACTCGACTTGGAGCCGTCAGTGTACAGGTGGAGCGAGGGAGGGAGGCTAGCGACGAGAGCCCGGAAGTGATATCCTATCTCCACTTCGGTCATGGCAGGCTTGTGGTTGGGTAGCCATTTTGTAATGGTGGTGGCTTTGGGCTCCCAAGGGGCTTTTGTTGATAGCACCATCTGGTCAACACCGTCAAGGTCCACCTCACACCTCTGGCATAAAGTGTGAAGGCTAGTGGACGGTGTCGACCAGCGTGGAGATGGTGGTGCTGTTGAATCAAGTTAGCTGCCATGATACCGAGTGGAGTCTTCCGGGCCGTTGACAGGCCGTATGCCAGTAATAGGCCGTCCACTGGGTGTGCGGGTCACCCTCCCTTATATATGAGCCGCAACCCACGCCACGCTACCCCCACGCTAACTCAGACCACGTGGCGTGCAATAATCTTAATACAATGGAAACTACCCTTTAACTTATCAAATTTAAGATAACATATATATATCAAAACGTAGCAGATAAAAATACAAATGCATAGTCGTAATTAAAACCCGCACGCTCTCTTAACTACAATATTAAAATTAAAATACATAGAGCGCGTCATAACGCTACGTAAACTATCCTTAAAATTAAAATAAAAATATTATGACATTAAATTAAAATAGCATTTCTTAATACAATTCATAATAGAGGAAATATACAGTTTTCTTAATCTCCATCGCGTCACAGATGACCCATGAGAGAAACTATTGTATCTACCACTTCAACATCTCCTTTTTCACTATATGCAACATAACTTAACAGCTAATTTACAATACTAAGCTTACAATAATAATGATAAAGTAAAAATGTGACCTCCCTATGGCAACATAGCCGGTAGGAGCAGCTGTGACACGGCCCGCATCCCATCCTCGTGACCTCAGGTCGGTAGGGGAAATTTCCACTTCTCCTTCTACATCAAAGAAAATGGTGGCATATACAAAATGAACAATGTTTCCTTAATGGATAAGCTAAATCCGTGACAATATATATATATATATATATATATATATATATATATATATATATATATATATATATATATGTATATATATATATATATATATATATATATATATATATATATATATATATACATAAATAAATAAATATATATATATATATATATATATATATATATATATATATATATATATATATATATATAAAATAAATATATATACATATATATATATATATATATATATATATATATATATATATATATATATATGTGGTGCCTATTCCTCTAAGTGTACTTTGACTTTGGTCACCAGTGTGGTGCCTGTTAGTTAGTTGTTTATTTTAAAATATTACTTTATATATTAACAATTGCTGCCACCACCCAAGGTTTTTGTAAAGGGGCATGGGGTCCCTTTGTGAAATTTTATTCTGCTTTAAGGGAAGTTAACTCAATTCAAGAATTAATTACAACTAAGGAAAACATGTGACAAATTATTATATGAAAGAACAATTTAAACTTTTGGTAGACAGACTGAGTCCTCAATAAGGCCCGTGAGTATGTTGGATGTTTTTCATATCCTTATTTCAAAAGCGTTGAGAACTTTACCAAACACTTACCTTACCACTTCAAATCAGGGATTAAGTAAAGAACTGGGCGTTAACTTTTGACATAACAAATGTATTTATTTTCTCAAGTTTAATCTTTGATTAACCATCATCATTCACCTGTGATGGATACAGGCACAATAAATGTTTAACTTCTACACGATACACAGTGGATAAATTTTCCTACATCACTACAGGGCGACCAATATATTCACAGCCTCGAATTATTACTCTAATATTCACCATTCTTCCCTGGGCAGATTGTTCTAATTTTTAATAGGCAACGAGAGTGGTTAAGGAACCGCCTCTCAGGGTGTAAACCATGAGATTTAACGCCATAATTTTCCTCGAAAAATGGTTACGTGACTGCCCGTGCACTCTTAACTAAACCTTCTGTGTTCAACTTTCACGAACCTATTCATCTTCCATCAACACTTGAGTTACATTCCTAATTCATAAGAACTCTAAAAACTTTTGCCAAAACTATTATAAATTGAATCTCAAACAGACCCACGTGGTTCACTTATATAACAAAGAAAAGTACTTTATGTTGGGCATAATTCCTTCTGTGCCCTGGCATTACGAAAGAATACATAGTGGGAAATGTGTTCACTGTGTAGGTGTGATGGTGGAGTCCATAGTTTCTGCAAAATATAACAAATCAGTTTCGTGCTGCTCTCATGGCGGCTGTAGGCTAAGGGACGCTTACCTGGAGCCATATTTCACTTCCTTATTTCACACCTTTACTGACAAATATTATCTAAGTTCACTTGAATATTATGACAACCTTCCCTTCAGGGTGATAGTACTGACACTTTAGAATGAATTTCTAACCTAGGAACCCTTGATATCTCACCTGAAAAAATATAACAAATCAGTTTCGTGTTGCTCTCATGGCGGCTGGAGGCTAAAGGACTAGTGATAGGCGGTCGTGAACGAATCGGTTCATAGAGCCGGCTCTTCCAGATGAACGATAAGAGCCGGATCTTTGCCTTGAGAGCCGTTAGAGAGCTGTTTGAGAGCCGTTTATGTTTAAGTTTCTAGTTTTTCCATATTTTTGCAATTTTCTAACAAAATGCAATAATTACCAATTGTTAATAATTATAGTAATGATAATAATTATAATACTTACGAGTATGAAGCCTAGTTATTGAAATGATATAGTAAAATAATTGAGTTTCCCCTCCAAGTTAACAAAGAATACTGTGCCTTGCCCTCTAGCAAAGAGGGGTAACTCAACACATAAAACACATATATATATATATATATATATATATATATATGAATAATTCAGAAAATATGGCAGGCCAATGATGCATATGGCAGGAATGCCCGAATTGTAAAGTCTTGTACAGTCCCCCATCCCTTAATCAGTTTTCTATGAAAAGAACATTATTTTCTTATATTTGCTTGCTTAGCATTAATTTCCAATTTATATCAATCTCCATATCTTCAAGTAATTAACTTAACTAGATTTCCTTTCACAAGTTTTTTTTTTTAAGAAAGATGATGCAATATATTACTTAGTTTACTAACACAAATTCTCGCGCCTAAACTCCAGCTGAGTTATCAAGTGATCAAAATTCCTCTCATGTAGTATTTGAAATCACATTCATTAGCTGAACTAGAAACACTTTTTCTACACCAAAATTAATTCTGCATAAGCTAGTAATAATATTAGATCTGAACGATCCGTAATCAAAGTAATAAAAATGTAAGAAAAAAATCCCTAATCAGAGACAAGTAGCTTTCCCGCTCTCTGCCTACCGTCATGACGCTAGTCACCCCCCATCCACCCACCAGGTCTGTGAAATTCTTGCGTGAAATCTCTTAATATCTGCTAAATCCTTAGTTATATAGTGTTCTCATATATCCTATAATCTTCCTCCTGTATATGTTAAGTCACTGAAAGCCTTTTAAGGCTGTTTATTGATTGATAATAGCAATTTCTCCATCTTTATTATGGCTGTGGCGTCAGCCTGACAACCGCATGGTCCCTCTTTATTCCCTCAGATACGATTCATTGTTACTATATATCCCTTTCACGTTATTATTTATGTTATTGTTTTAAAGTATTTGTTAGCAGAAGATTGTCTCTGAGTCGGCGTCTCATCCTCCATCCACCCAGCAGGTTCCGTCCAAGTGCTTCCACACACACACACACACACACACATACACGAGTTCCGGACAAAAATGCGTACAAAAAAATTTCGTATGGCAATAATTCGTAGGATAAAGTTCGTTTGCCTAAAGTACGTCAGGATAAAGTACGTAGGGTATAAAGTTCGTCATGTCAAAAGTTCGAAGTGGAAAAAAATCGTAATGGAAAAAAAAATCGTAAAGTTAAATGTTCGTCGTGCCAATGTTCATTAGAAAAATTTTCATACGTGTTAGGTTAGGTCGTTACAAATATTTTACATACGTACATACGTATCATACGAACATCTGCATACGAACATTAGCGTACGAACTTTTTCGTACGTACTTTTTTCAAACGAACTTTATCCCTTACGAATATTTGCTTACGAACAATTGCGTATGAACTTTATGCATACGAACTATACGTACTTTGGTCCTAGAATCCACACACACACACACACACACACACACACACACACACACACACACACACACACACACACATCCACACTCACATTTGTTTCCCCATTAGATGCTTGTCTCATTAGTTAGAATATTATTAGGAACGGTATTATATTATGTCGATCGTGTGTTGTGATTAGGAACAAGTATAAGTTTGGAAAGTGAAGATTGAGTTGTTTTCAGTGGGAAAAAACCCAAGAAAATTTTGTGATTGAATTTATTTTGTGTGTTCATCGAAGCGAAGTTAACGTGTGGAGTGACCAACAGTATTATTGAGAATATGTATAATACCTGAGCTGATTTCAGCCAGTTTTTGTGTACAGAATTTGCAGTGAGTGTTAACCTAGACAGATCCTGGCAAGAGCTAGACTCAAACAATTATGAGTCTGCAGAAAGCCCAGTCATTCACCAACCGGTTCATCTGTTAGTATGCTACTTTAAGGCCCGTCTACACTAGGACTGCCCAGTCGGGGGATCGCCCGACTGGGCAGTCTCGACTCGTATATAAGGTTCAATCTTGTTGAGCAATTTATATAATAAAATAACAGGCATTCTTGTGTAGCTCTCAAAGCCATCAGGGCATTCCTTTTCAAGTTCGGAGAAAATTTGTGAGAAACTTCCTCTTTCACTCCGCCTGAGAAGGCGCGGGCTTTTGACAACGCCTGTCTCGTGTTAGGACGTTCACCCCCATTACCCCCTCGTCGGTCGGCCTGCCCCCCCGACTGCCCAGTTCTAGTGTAGATGGGCCTTTAGACAGTACTGGTCGCCCGCGGCTGTCCATACCCGCCACCCGGCGCACAGTTGCCACCTCGCTCCATACACAGCCACTACTTTACCTACGTCTTTCACTGTTTGCACTGTTCAAAACCCTGTATTATCTTGCTTCTGTAGTGAGGCACCATGCCCCAAAAGGGAAGAAGGGCTGCTCTTCAACGTCAGACAAGGAACACTCAAGAGGAGGACCACAGTGACGAGACACAATCTCACCTTTCGTCACCCACCCGCGGCCTCCCCTCGCCACAGAGCCAACCGCCTTTCCCACCACCACCACCACCCACCACAAGTGGCGCGTCTTCCCCAACAAATATGGATGTCTCGTCGCTTCTGAAATGGATGGTGGAAAGAGACGAAACAACTCGTGTCGAGAGGGAACAACAGCGTCGAGAAGAATCTGCACGTTTTGACGCGCTGCTGGCAAGACTCGCTTCCACCCTTCTCACACCACCCCAGTCAACGTCTGCAGACGTGCAGGGGGTGACGTCACCAGCCGTGTCAGCTGCCCTCCCCGCCGCGTCAGCTGTTCTCCTGGCGGCTCCCAAGGCAGCAGTACATCCACCTTCTCCGCTACCCCCTGACATATCCTTTCAGTGTTTCAAGAAATGGCGACGACGGTGGACAGACTACGCGACCATGGTCGACATACCAAGTCTACCACACTCAAAGCAACTCATCCAGCTTAGGATGTGTTTGTCGTTGGAAACACAACGAGTGATGGAGCACACGTTACAGGTGCCTCCAGACTCAACCTCGTCCGTTGAAGAGATTTTCGACACCCTTCAGCACCACATCAGGGACTCCAGCAACGAGGCACTTCGACGGCGAGCGTTTACCAGCTGCAAGCAAGCTGCAGGCGAGTCCTTTGCTGACTTTTATGTCAGGTTAAAGGGCCTCTCTGAGGAGATTGACGTCTGCAAAGGTAACAACGCCGCCTGCGAGGCCTCCTGGCTCAAGCACGGCATCCTCACGGGCGTTCACGACGAGGAACTTATACAGAAGATCATCGCTCTGGACGCCTCCTGTACACTCACAGACGTCGTGACCACCTGGCCTCCTGGCTCAAGCACGGCATCCTCACGGGCGTTCACGACGAGGAACTTATACAGAAGATCATCGCTCTGGACGCCTCCTGTACACTCACAGACGTCGTGACCACCTGCCGTTCACACGAGGCCACGAGGTCAACTGCGTCTGCTTTAACGGTCCTTCCAGCTGCAAGAGCTGTTTCCCAGTACAAGACGGGGGAAAAGGCAGCCCATAAAGCAAAAACAGACGCACGCCCTGCTGCTGAGACTTCATCTTCTTGCAAGAGGTGCGGTAAACAGCAGCATGTCCCCAACGGTTGTCTGGCAACAGAAGCAACGTGCACCTGTTGTGGCAAAACTGGCCACTGGTCGCTCACTCAAGGCTGCCTTGCCAGGAGTTTTTAGTGCAGGATATACCGTTACGGGCACTTCGACCAGATGTGCAGAACGTCGCAGCCTAAACAGCCGGGCCAACACACGAAAAACATCAAGAACACCAAGCAGGGGACTGATAGGCGCTCCACCTTCCACGTCGTGAGAGCCCAGTCAGTCCTGGGGAAACCCAAACATCCACAGCAGCAAGCCAACGCAAGACGCGTCGAGTCGACAGCACGTGAGAGACCAACGCCGTCTCCCACCGTCAGTGTTGTCGTCACGTACGCGGGAGTGTCGGGAAGCATCAACATGATCCCTGACACTGGTGCGGACTCCACAGTGATAAGCCTACAGCACCTCAAGAGCCTAGGCCTCTCCAAGTCCGACCTCGACCCGCCACCGACCGTCTCTTTTTACAATGCAGACGGCTCCAAAATGCCTGCTGTCTTGGGCTCCTTCCAAGCTGAGTTAACCCACGGTGCTCGTTCCTGCACCGGTTGGGTTGACGTATAAGGCTACTTGGGTTCACCTCTACTGTCCTGGCAGCACTGCCGAGACTTGGGCTTAGTACCCAAGGACTTCCCGCAGCAAATTAGCAGCGAGAACAGGGTGAGAAGTTCAACGAGCGCCGGACCAGAGGGAAGCAAGCAGAGCGGCGGACATGCACATGTCGAAGCCTCTCCACCCCACGTCGCAGCGCCTCCACTTCCACTCTCGGACTCCACATCTCCTGCAGCTGCCAAGGACTACTTCCTCAAGGAGTATGCAGACGTGTTGGTGAAGAAGGAGGACCTACGGGACGCATCGTTGAAGCCTATGGCAGGTCCGCCTATGCGCATCCACCTTAAGGACGACGCACAATCCTTCGCCATATACACTCCACGCCTGATTCCCCGTGCATACCAAGACCCTGTGAGGACTCAGCTCGACTCTATGGTAGCACAAGGTGTTATCGCCCCCGCAGGCGACGACCCATCCCCTTGGTGCCATCCTATGGTTGTCGTGGCGAAGGCTAATGGTGGTGTGCGCATTAGTGATAGGCGCTCGTGAACGAATCGGTTCATAGAGCCGGCTCTTCCAGATGAACGAGAAGAGCCGGATCTTTCTCGAGAGCCGTTTGAGAGCCGTTTATGCTTAAGTTTCCAATTTTTCCACGCACACACACGCACACATACACACACACGCACACACACTGTGTGTGTGTGTGTGTGTGCGTGTGCGTGTGTCTCTCTCTCTCTCTCTCTCTCTCTCTCTCTCTCTCTCTCTCTCTCTCTCTCTCTCTCTCTCTCTCTCTCTCTCTCTCTCTGATAGATAGATATATAGATATTAGATAAGAAAGGAAATAGATATTATGTTTGTGTGTGCGTGTGTCTGCCTGCCAGTCTGTCTGTGTGTGTGTGTGTGTGTGTGTGTGTGTGTGTGTGTGTCATACTGCCTACATAATGTGTATATATATATATATATATATATATATATATATATATATATATATATATATATATATTGTGTATATATATATATATATATATATATATATATATATAGATATATATATATATATATATATATATATATATATATATATATATATATATATATATATATATATATATATAGATATAATTTTAACTTTATCTTTAATAACGTTTATAGGTATTATTACTAATTCAAAGAAATGTTTTGGTTGTCTGAACTTATCTGCAGTGTGAATGCACTGCAAGTCTGAAACGAATGAAACTGTGAAACAGGTTGTTTAGGTGAAGTGAGTATAAAGTAATTAATGTATTCTATGATTGGTATTAATTAAGGTAGTTTTTTAAGGGTTTTTCGCCTTTTAACTCAAGTGTACGTATTATTAAAGTAGTCTATGATATGGTATACATTTGGTTTAAATTAAAATAAACGTTTTTTGAAAGCTTTTTCACCTTTCCTTAAATCAGTAGGTAATGAAAGCTAACTAGCCAAGTTATCCTAAGAAATTCCTTCTAAATTATAAAGACTATAAACAGAATATGTGGAACTATTTCAAAAAAGTATTTGAGCCGAAAGAGCCGTTTGGGAGCCGGAAGAGCCGGGTCTTTTGAGTGAACGAGAACGAAAGACTCGATTCGCTGAAAAGAGCCGGAACGCCCATCACTAGACTGCGCATCACCACGGACCTGTCTAGGCTCAACAGTCAAGTTTCGGCCCGCCCACCCTTCACCCACGCCGTTTGCAGCTACACGTCGAGTCTCCCCACAGGCCCGCTACTTCACCACCATAGACGCTCTGTGCGGCTATTGGCAGATTCCTCTAGCTGAGGAAGACCAGCCTTTGACCACCTTCATCATCCCCTACGGACGTTTCCGCTACCTTCGAGGCCCGATGGGTTTCGCAGCAACAGGAGACGCCTTCTGTCGACGAGGTGACCTCGCGCTTCAGGGAGTGCTACAGTGTGTCAAGGTGGTGGACGACATCCTTCTGTACGACGAGGATTACATGGCACACCTCTGCCGTGTCAACCAGGTCCTCGCCCGATGCAGAGCACACGGAATCACCCTTAATGCTGAGAAGTTCATCCTCGCCGCACCGAAGGTTCGCTTCTGCGGCTACCAGCTTTCCAGTGATAGCATCGCAGCAGACCCTGAGAAGGTTCTGGTCATCACTGACTTCGCTAAACCAGCCAACCTGACCGACCTGCGGTCATTCATGGGCTTTGTGAACCAGCTGGCCGACTTTTCACCCAACATCTCCGGTGCTGCTGCTCCTCTTCGCCCATTGATGAGCCCCAAGAGAACCTTTGTTTGGACTCCTGACCACGACCAGGCCTTCGAGAAGGTAAAGGAAGCCCTGACAAGTCCACCGGTCCTTGCCACCTTTGACCCTGCTATTCCGATCGTCCTACAAACAGACGCTTCACGTCTGTACGGTCTGGGTTACGCCCTTCTGCAGAATCACGGCGGAGGACAGTTGAGGCTCATTCAATGTGGCTCGCGATTCCTGACGGACACCGAGACCCGCTACGCCACCATCGAGTTGGAGCTTCTGGCAGTGGTGTGGGCGATGACCAAGTGCAAGTTCTACCTTGCAGGACTCCAACACTTCAACCTTGTGACTGATCATCGCCCCCTGGTCCCCATCCTCAGCAGCTACACCTTAGACGCCATCGACAACCCTCGTCTTCAGCGTCTGAAAGAGAAGACATCCGCCTTCATCTACACAGTAAACTGGCGCCCGGGCAAGGAATTGTGCATCCCAGATGCTCTCTCTCGCTCTCCAGTAGGCTTGCTTCGCGTGAAGATGATGTGTTGGGTGTCGAGACCAGCTTTTCCGTCAGGTGTGTCACCCTACAAGCAGTCGAGTCTCTAGCCGCCGACGTCACCCATGGTACTTTTGGGCAAGCCAGCGACGTAGCCATGGACGAGTTCCGTCGAGCAGCCAGTGAGTACCCTGTCTACTCTGAGCTCCTTCAGTGCGTCAGGGCAGGTTTCCCAAGAGACCGATACGCTCTACCTAACGCCGTGCGCCCATACTGGAAGCTGCGAGACAGCCTCTACAGTGAGGACGACCTTGTCCTGTATGGCGCCCGCGTTGTTGTTCCTGCCGCCCTCCGTCGCCGTGTCCTGTCCCGTCTACATGACAGTCATCGCGGCACAGAGGCCACAAAACGTCGGGCACGACAAGTAGTATACTGGCCTGGCATCGACTCTGATATCGCCAACGTCGTGTTCGCCTGCGAGCCATGCCAGATACTTCAACCCAGTCAGCAGCAAGAGCCTCTACGCTGTGATGACAACCCTACCAGGTCCTTCGAGTCAGTGTCAGCTGATTTTTTCAACGTAGCCAGGAAGGCTTTCCTAGTAATTGCCGACCGCCTTTCTGGATGGCCTGTAGTGGTGTCATGTGGACCAGATACCACCTCTTCTGCGACCATCCGACACTTCCGGCACTTCTTCAGAGAGTTGGGCGTCCCCGTGCGTCTACGTACGGATGGAGGCCCCCAGTTCGCCAGTGAGGAGTTCGCCGAGTTCCTAGAACGCTGGGGAGTACGACACAACAGGTCGACGCCCCACTACCCACAGTCGAACGGCCATGCTGAGTCCGCTGTAAAAGCGACTAAGTATCTTATACAGAAGGTGGCCCCCTCAGGAAACATCGACTATGAGGCGTTCGACAGAGGCCTCCTCGAGCTCAGGAACACTCCCAACCACACAGGTCGTTCCCCAGCTTAGGTGCTTTATGGCCACCCTCTACGTTCCTGCGTTCCTGCCCACGCCAAGGTCTTCCAGCAGCAGTGGCAAGCCAGGGCCGAGAGTTGTGACCGACGAGCTGCCAACCGCCTCCGAGACATCACCGAACGGTACGGCGCCCACGCCAAACCCCTCGAACCGCTCCTGGTGGGCTCCATGGCCTGCATCCAGGACTCAACTACGAAGCGGTGGGACAAGGTGGGCACTGTCATGGGCATAGGCAACTCCCGTGACTACCTCATCTGGTTGCCCAGTGGCCGGGTCTGGTGGAGGAACCACCGCTTTCTTCGGCCAACTTCACCCCAGCCCGACGACACGGACAGCGCGACTTTAGTTCCAGAGTCGTTCCAGCCTGCCCAAAAGTCCGCTCAGAACCTTGCAGGTTTTGAGTGTGAAACGGGGAGGGAGATGTAGGATATTATATTCTGTTACCCGGTGTGGTAACGAGTGTTATGTGAGATAGTGTGGCCCGAGCGGTTTAGCCAAATACGTGTACTTTATACAGTTTTATTTACAGTATAAGATGATCAGTACACTGGTACATTGAATAAATCTCACTGCTTGTATTTGTATTTTAAGCAAGCAGGGTTATGCACATATATTAAAGTATATCACAAGAGTCACTGTGGCACTATATCTCCACACTTGGGTATAAGGTGAGGTTTGTGCAATATATATAACTTCAGCGACAGTTTGTAGGGCACTCGTAATAACACAGAAATGTCAGTAATAACGGTCAGTCCGGACCTCGGATGTACGGTGAGAGTAGAGCACTCCGAGGTCCGTGACTTGTAGGTGTAGCTGCGCGGGTAGGTCTGCGAGCCGGGCAAGCTGGGTGCAGTAAAACAGCCAGCAGTGACGCCTGTCAAAAGCTGACATCGGCCTCCTTTCTTGCTGAGTCTGCAGCATCTCTCTGACCGGATGGCGGCCAGACACCACGAGACTGCTTCCCGAACGTTCGGCCTCCTCACGACACATGACATTCGAGAACCTACTACATATATACCTCAACAATTATAATAACATTAATTGCATAATACATGAGATATATAGGAATAAAAATATAAGTAATACTACCTGCCTAACATGGGGTACATCGCTCGGTCACCTACTCGACGCGACCTCGCGACGTTCCTATATATCTAGAGTCATGTACCTAACCTTGTGGAGGTGTCAATTCGTGGTCGCTAGCAGCTTTATTTGAAACTCTACTTTGTAACATATAATAGAGTGTTAAAGCATGTTTCACTAGACAACATAGAGGAATCATTATAATAATCACCAACACTATCGGTATGATGACCGTAGGGACTCATGTAGGTTGGTAGGGAAGCATGGACTGCCGATTCAAAATCTGAGATGTTATTTAATTTAAACTCAGAAATGGTATTAGCCACATACTTAATAGAAGAAATATTTACACTTTGAGCAAAATCTAAGGTGTAAATATGCATAAAAATTTAGAAACAAAAACCTTCATGAAGTGTCTCAGGATGAGTCGACACTATTGCTGAATTCAAGGTACATAAATTAAGAATAGCAAAGTGACTAGTCTGTCGACCATATAACCTTCCTGAAGGGCAAATCACTGTCACCATCGTGAGACTGATGAAGAAAAAGTAATGATGGCCCATGAAACTTTCATGACGAAAAAGGTTCTGGCAGCATTTGAGTGTAAGGGCATAGGTTTAAGCTCTGTGAAGCATCGTGTTGAATCAAAGCAACTTCACACGCACCTTCTTCTTTAACAGGTAAGAAAGCAAAGAGAGACGCAGGGCAAAAATAAAATCCTATATGCTCAGATTTACACTGGTGAAGTATTTGGTATTCACCGGTACTGTAGAGAGTGTGCCCCTCGTTGACCAGCACAATAGAATCAGGTAAATCAACGGCGAGGAAAAGAGGTGTTGACTTGAAATGGGAATGACTCTATTCGGTGAATATCATAAACAACCTTTGAATGAAAGGGAACAAAAGAAAGTATGGAAATAAACTACTTTCATTATATAGCATTCAGCAAGAAATTATTTGCGAGAACGTAGATTGTAACCATGAGATTTAGTGGGTTGAGATGTGGTATTAGTATTAAGATACACAGCATTAGTAAGATTAGCTGTTTCTACCATGCTTGTGTTAGTTTTGGCCTTCGTCCGTTTTAGACGATCGCTATGTATAATTTCCAGCGTTTGCAGCCACGGATCTAACACCTCAAACTTATTTCCACTAATATGCTTAGTAATCAGGCGCGGTCCGACAAATTTAGGTGAAAGTTTAGAAGACCTTTCAGGTACTTGAACCATTACTGTATCGCCTGTTTGCAATTCAACAGGAGAAGCTCTTTTATGTTGCTTCTCTGCCATGGCTGTTTTTGATTCTTTTAAATTCCTCTGTACTTCCTGGTGAATATCTGAGAAAACTTTAAGCTGACATTTTCCATAATCATCCACATTATAAACAGGAGGCTGAGGCGAACTTATGAGATCAGTCGGGAGTCTCATTTCTACTCCGTAGAGTATATAGTGAGGCGAGTGACCCGTTGACTCACAGTTACTTGAATTTATGCTGGCTGCTACATGTGAAAGCCAATCTTCCCAAGTTTCTAACAAACCACCCACCACTGGCCGCAATATTTCTAAAATTTTCTTGTTAGCGCGCTCTACAAGACCATTGCTGGCTGGATGATAGGCTGTAATGAAAGTTTGTTTTATGGTATATTGACTACATATTTCGCTCAGTAATGCATTTCTAAACTCCTTACCATTGTCAGAAAGAATAATCCTTGGAGTAGAATGAACAAGAAACACTTTACTAATGAGTGCATGAGCAACAGCGCCAGCTGTTTTGTCCTTCAAGGGAGCCAAAACGATGTATCGTGAGAAATGATCGACACATACGAGAAGATACTTGGACCCTTGACGACTAAATGGAAGTTGCAGTAAATCTATGCCAACGACATCCCAAGGTTGATTGGGTGGCGGATATTGAAAAATCGGTGCTTGTTTAGGCACCGTTCCCTTATTCCGTGCACACTCAATACACTGATCCACATGTGCGTCCACATCCATTTTCATGGTTGGCCAGTAGTATTGATAGCGTGCAGCGCGTAAGGTACGATCTTTCCCCTTATGTCCGGCAACTGCTGTGTTATAAAGTTGATATAGTACTGTCGGTACATACACCTCGGGTATTACTAACTGTGTTACCGGTTTTTTCTTGTTCGGCCAATGACGGCAAAGAACACCATCCGTATTGAGTAAAAACTGAGAAAGAGGTATATGTAGCTCAGGCAATTTAACATCATCACCGGATTCAAGATGATACACAACCTTGCTCCATACATTATGTTGACGTTGAGCTTCAGCGAGAGCCTGCATAGTAAAATTATCAAGCGGTTTAGTGGCTTGATCGACAGCACCAATAGGTATATTTCTTGACAACGCATCAGCCACTTTATTGGCTCGACCTGGCAAGTATTTGAATTCAGGATGGAATTCCTGTTTTGTTAAGTACCATCGCGCGAGTCTACCGGTAAGGTTGCGACCCTTGAAAAGCTCGGTGACCGCCGCGTGATCAGTATAACACGTGATATGGTAACCTAGGATTATATCACGGAATGTTTTGAGTGCCCATACTACCGCGAGTGTCTCTTGGTGAGTCACGGAGTAGTTAGACTCCGCAGAATTTAGGGTTCTGCTCGCGTAAGCAATAGCACTATTCTTCCCTCGTTCGTCGGTTTGCATTAAAACAGCACCAAGACCTAACACACTTGCATCCGTGAATAATATAAACGGTTTAGCGTAGTCAGGGAACGCGAGAATAGGTGCGTGGGTCAGAGCAAACTTAAGGTTACAGAAACTTTCTTCTTGACCAGCACCCCAATGAAACGGCACGTCCTTTTTCAAAAGTTTATTTAAGGGCGATGCTATACTGGAAAAACCTTTGACGAATGACCTATAATATCCGCATAATCCTAAGAAGGATCTTACATTGTCTACATTTCGCGGTAGAGGAAAGTTTTGTATGGCCTTTACCTTGTCATCCATAGTGTGTATTCCATCTTCATTAACTAAATGGCCAAGAAAGGTGATGGACTTTTGTAAAAAATCACACTTGGATAATTTCGCTTTGAGACCAGCTTCACGGAATTTTAATAATACTGACTCTAAGTTAGCAAAATGAGATTTAGCATCTCTACTGAAGACAATAATGTCATCAAGGTAGGCGTATATATTATATGGGGTTTTAATTTAATAATGTGTTTCGCCCTATCGGTTGATCCTAGAGGTTCACCGGGTAATGCAATGACGTCACGATAGCGTTGTAATAAATCTATCAATGAACTCCCTAACTCCGGATAATCATTAACCCTTACCAATGAATGAAACGTTGTTGAATGTTTTGTCTCCTTAGTTTGACACGAGTTAACTGAGGCAACACTACTACGTAGACTTAAATCAAGTGGATTTGGATCCACCTGTCTGTCATAAACTAACGCTTTGGTTAAGAGTACTCCTTGTTTTAAAGTTATAGGACCATCAGTAGAATTAACCACAAAAGCAGAGGTGGTGCTTCCCTCTCTTACTGTATTTAAAGTTGGTTCCACAGCTAGTTTGTTTACTAAGCTGGGGCCTTCGAGGCATATATCATTTCCAACCTTGGCATTAAGAACCGATACTGGTATGTGGGCTGCCGCACGACTAGGTATTTTATGAGTCCCTACTACAGTGGCATTAATTTCCTTCCACTCCTCAAAACAATTCGTTTGATGGCTGTCATTGCAAGTTGAAGTAGCCTGGTACGATCCAGATTCTATCCCCTTTTTCTGGGCGTTATGAATCACATTGATTTCCTGTGTGTCGGTAAAACTTTTTGGGTCCGTACGGTTTGAAGAAATTAAACGTCTGGGTATTTCCAGCGACTTCAAGGTTTTACCCCGAAACTTTACACAATTAAGATCAGGCTGTAATTGGTAATCGGTGGTCTGAGGGGCCATCGGCTACCACGCGACGCGCGCTTTAACTCCGAGTATGATGCAGCGGAGAGCACATTAACTGAAACGCCGGTGTCGACAGCAAAGATGCCCTTACAGAACCTATTTTGACAGGAAGAACCATAGCATCAGCGAGGTTGCAAGCCGCTATTATTGATGAGCGAAGAACATTAATATCAACCCCGTCGTCGGTTCCTTTCTGTCCACGATTTCTCGTTACTTCTAACCCGGGTGCCTTGCGGAGGCTCGCTGAGCTTCCCCCGTCGCAGACGACGGACCGGCAACAGGCGGTGGTGAGGGAGTGCGAGGGGTTTTGTTACCTCCAGTACCAATATTAGGGTTAGTTGTCATGCTGGTGGGTGTTGGGTTAGTACAGGCAAATAAATTAGTATCTGCGGGAAGGCGTGGATATGGTGTTCCACTTCTAAGCGTGTGTATATTATCACTAAATTCAGTCCCAGCAGACGCACCTGCTTCCTCAAAACTATCACCTTCAGCAGTGCAAATATGATCAAATTCTTTCACTAACTTCGTTAAATTGTCTTTCGACATCGATTTACTAATAAGTAATTAATTAAAAGTTATTAAAAAAAATTAAATTCACTACTTACTTAATTAGAAGCGATATAGTAACGGTAGTGTAACGTTGTTTAAATAATTTCTCAAAGTTCACAATGCTTCACGTTGCCTTATTTATAATTATAATAATAAGAGAATGAACAACACTTAAATTGATTATTAGTAATAAAATGAGACCGTTAATTAATCAAGAAGAAATGAGAGGATGGTGAAAAGTATACACATATAAATATACACCAAATAATCCACTTGACTCAATATACTGCTATTTTTTTCAGCAAAATATATGAGCAACAATAATAATAAATCACTGCTTTAACCACTTAAGTGTATGCAAGTGTTATTGTTTTAATAATGTGTAATGGTAGTATTTTAGCTAAATGCATGTGTATCTCACCTAAATAATTAATATGCGACGACGTTAAATTGATTGAAGTCGCCGCGTCCTTTCAGGCCAGGAAACTTGTCTTCCTCGCCCTTTCGTGTCCCTCGGTTGGTCAGCTGTTGTAGTTGGGTGGGGGTAAGGCCACACCCTTCGTTGAGTTAGCCGGGGTGAAAGGTTACCTCGTCTTCTTCTTCTTCTTGTGTCCCGCGGGAAGTAAAGCGGGGAAGTGGGGGTGAGTCTGTTGTTGTCACCCAGTAGAAATCTTCCTCGTCCTCTTCTTCAGCCACTAACAGATTCACCGTTGTCTTGACATGGGGGAAACGCTAGCTTCCTCACAGAGAGTTATGAGGTGCTAGTAGGTGTGAGAATACTTGAGGGTAGTGGCGAGCGGTGTCAAAGTTCAGCGGGATGTCTGACGAAGCGCTGACCTGGTCATAAACATCTCGTCGACGCTTCTTTCCACTACCATCTCACTCCTTCGTTTCTCTGTAGAGATCGTTCAATCCGTTTCCCAAAAATGTTCGTGTTATGAGTGCAACTGGTATTTCGTATCTCAAACGCTGTTCACCATAATGTTACCCGGTGTGGTAACGAGTGTTATGTGAGATAGTGTGGCCCGAGCGGTTTAGCCAAATACGTGTACTTTATACAGTTTTATTTACAGTATAAGATGATCAGTACACTGGTACATTGAATAAATCTCACTGCTTGTATTTGTATTTTAAGCAAGCAGGGTTATGCACATATATTAAAGTATATCACAAGAGTCACTGTGGCACTATATCTCCACACTTGGGTATAAGGTGAGGTTTGTGCAATATATATAACTTCAGCGACAGTTTGTAGGGCACTCGTAATAACACAGAAATGTCAGTAATAACGGTCAGTCCGGACCTCGGATGTACGGTGAGAGTAGAGCACTCCGAGGTCCGTGACTTGTAGGTGTAGCTGCGCGGGTAGGTCTGCGAGCCGGGCAAGCTGGGTGCAGTAAAACAGCCAGCAGTGACGCCTGTCAAAAGCTGACATCGGCCTCCTTTCTTGCTGAGTCTGCAGCATCTCTCTGACCGGATGGCGGCCAGACACCACGAGACTGCTTCCCGAACGTTCGGCCTCCTCACGACACATGACATTCGAGAACCTACTACATATATACCTCAACAATTATAATAACATTAATTGCATAATACATGAGATATATAGGAATAAAAATATAAGTAATACTACCTGCCTAACATGGGGTACAATTCCATGTAAGTGTCCATTGTCCCCTTTTATAATGTAACGACTAATCACTAGTCGGCACCTCCCTCCTTTTATTATGTTCCCGCGTCACCCGCGGAGATCAGTCTGCCGCCCCGGGGCATCCTTGTAAGACCCCCCTTTGCTTGTACCTTAACTTCCAGTGAAGAACCTTCAGTTAAGTGTGCCTGTCTCTTGACCCCAACTTACGTTAAGGACTGAGCACCCAACAGTTTACACCCTGAGAGGCGGTTTCTTAACCACTCTCGTTGCCTATTAAAAATTAGAAAAATCTGCCAGGGGAAGAATGGTGAATATTAGAGTAGTAATTCGAGGCTGTGAAAATACTGGTCGCCCTGTAGTGATGTAGGAAAATTTATCCACTCTGTGTCGTGTAGAAGTTAAACATTTATTGTGCCTTTATCTATCACCGGTGAATGATGATGGGTAATCAAAAATTAAACCTGAGAAAGTAAGTACATTTGTTATATCAAAAGTTAACGTCCAGTTCTTTACTTAATCCCTGACTTGAAGTTATAAGGTAAGTGTTTGTGAATATATTGGTCGCCCTGTAGTGATGTAGGAAAATTTATCCACTCTGTGTCGTGTAGAAGTTAAACATTTATTGTACCTTTATCCATCACCGGTGAATGATGATGGGTAATCAAAAATTAAACCTGAGAAAGTAAATACATTTGTTATGTCAAAAGTTAACGCCCAGTTCTTTACTTAATCCCTGACATGAAGTGGTAAGGTAAGTGTTTGGTAAAGTGCTCAGTGCTCTAGAAATAAGGATATAAAAACATCCAACGTACTCACTGGCCTTATTGAGGACTCAGTCTCTCTCTACCAAAAGTATAAATTGTTCTTTCATATAATAATTTGTCACATGTTTTCCTTAGTTGTAATTAATTCTTGAATTGAGTTAACTTCCCTTAAGGAAGAATAAAATTTCAGAAAGGGCCCCGATGCCCCTTTACAAAAAACCTTGGGTGGTGGCAGAATTGTTAATATATAAAGTAATATTTTATAATAAACAATAACTAACAGGCACCACACTGGTGACCAAAGTTAAAATACACTCAGAGGAACAGGCACCACACTGTAAATATGCCACTTTAGAATCCAAATTCCCGAACGAAAAATTCCCTAATCGGAATAAATACCTCAAGCGTAAAGTATGGCAAGGTCTACCTCGAGACCTTAAAGAAAAAATCGAAGGCTTCTTAGACGAAGCCTACCCCCTAAATAAATTCTTGGATCGGGTAGAATACCAAAAATAGCTATTCCTCGAAACACAAAACCCCCTTGTAAGTGAAGTGTCCAGGGAACAGGAAAGTTCAGTAAAGCCAAAAGAAGGACGGTCCCTAACTGCTGCCACAACTCCCTCCCCTGAGTCAGGAAACAAGTCCGAGATAGAGGACCTTAAAGAACAGATGAAGGCCCTAACAACCCAGTTAAGTCGACTAAAGTCGGATAACTTGCCCAGTCGGTCCCCTCAATACCAATCCTTGACCCCCAACCGTTACCCACAAGAGACCTCTTCCGGGAGGTCATGGTCCTCCCAAAAGCCAAAATTATTCTGCCCTTACCTTCGTTCCCACACTCACAACCTACGGGAATGTACCTCGGCTCCCCATGATGGGTCATGTTTCGATTGTAGACGTTTCAATTGCCGACGGGGAAATAGGAATTGTCCGGGACGAATTAACCAGAGTAACAGCCGACTAGCACAGGCCCCCACATCTCCTGTAATTCAACTATCGGTGAATAACAAATTGTTGCCAGCTCTGGTGGCCACCGGTAGTAGTCACATGTTAATGAAGGAATCCACCAGGTGTAAGTTAGGAAGTGAGCTCCATAAGAAAAGGAACTTCCCTTGTCTCCAAAGAGTAACGGGTGCCCCTATCAGAATACTCGGTTCCGTGTTGGTGGAGATAGGCATTGGGCTGCAAAATGTAGTAAAGAAATGGGTCCCAGTGGTCCCAAATAGTTATTTACAAGCGGACATGTTACTGGGATGTGACATGTTAAATAATTCTTCATTTCTATGGGATCCCGAGAAAAAGTGGTTCCACTGGGGAGAGGCTCCTTATGCCGTCCACCTGACTCGACCACGAAAAAATGTAGTCTGTAAAGTAAGTAACTCAGCTTCCTCCCGCAGTTGTGTCCTTAAAGCCTGAGAACCAATTGCATAATCCCAGTAAAATTCGGCTTGATCCATATCAAACTAAGTTTATCCCAGTACCTGTTGAAGTCAAACCCGGTACCATTCTTATAGTACACCCACAAGGAAGACCCTCCATCCAGTAACTGTCACTCCTTTAAACACTTTAAACACTTTAAACACTTTATTATGTTTGCTAAAATCAACATATATTTATTTAATCAAATTGTTGATGCGACAAACAGCCCTTTATAAGCTAAAGCTTTTTGGGCAAGAGGGATCAGGTTATGAGAAATAATACAAAAATAATACAAAAATAATACAAAAAATACAAAATACGAAAACTGAAAATAGAAAAAAAGTGTACTTAACACACATTACAAAAAAATAATAAGACATAATAAAAGACATAATAAGACATAATAAAAAAAATTCTTAGTAAATCAATTATTTATAATATGAAAGTATACAAAAATATGAATGAAAGGAAATGGAAGAAAAAAAATCAGGATAAAAGAAGAAAGTTTAAAGCCTAATAACAGACTGAAAAAGAAGAAATATGAGAAAACATAACGTTTTGTTTTTTAAATCAAACAATTTTAATACAAAGTTTAATTTGGGACGGTCTATTCAATAAAATGACATTTGATATGAATACTGAATTATAGTAACATTATTGAAAATATTATACATGCACATACACTTGATGGTACATAAATATTCACCTAAAAATTCATAGATATACCCATATACCCACATTTACACCCACCTAATATATACATGTACACATATATAAGTGAGGGGCCTATTGGTGAGCTAAAGAATGGATAAATTAAAGGATGATGGAAACAAAAGTGCAAATAGATATACATTAAACACATATTGTAAATAAGTAAACATTTGCTGTATATTTTAAAGAATAATAAAAAATACAGAACATGTATGTGCACAACATAAACTGAATATAAAGTCTACAAGGAAAAAATGGGTATGCAAGTATAATTGACGTTAAGTGACTAATATAGGGACAGGAGATGTTTCTTGTATTTACTTTGAAAGGTCTTAAGGCTGGGTGAGTGTTTGATGCAAGGTGGGATGTCATTCCAAATCTTGGGTCCTTGATACATAAGAGAGTGTTTATAGAGGGTGAGCTTGTGTCTGGGTAACGGTAAAGAATCCTGGTTGCGGGTATGGTAGTTATGGTTTGGAGCTGCAGTGTTATTGATTGTGTCATTATGTTTGAACATATAGGAAGCAATATTACGTCTCGTGATATCACTGAGATTTAATATATTTAGGGACTTGAATAATGGAGGGGTGTGTTCACAGTAGTCGCTACTAGTCATTATTCTGATGATTTTCTTGTGTAACACATTGAGGTGATTTAGGTGGCTGGGGTAGGTGGTGGACCAAATAGAAATACAGTAGTTTAAATGTGGATAAATATGCGCGTAATATATACATTTAAGAATATCTGTAGGAACATACGGTTTGGTTTTGAGGAGAAGTGGAATTGTTCTGGATAGCTTTAAAGAAAGATGGGATATGTGATGTTTGAAATTTAGATTATTGTCTATAGCTAATCCAAGAAACTTTGTCTTATTAACTTGTAAAATGTCATCATTTAAGAGGCTAAGATTTGGAAGTGGCTGGTACTTAGTTGTGGTGTAGTGAAAAGCATGTAATAGGTTTTGGCTGTATTCACCGTTAAGCTGTTGGCTGTACACCATTCAGAGAATTTGACAAGTTCTCTATTTGCATTGTGCATCAGATCTGAGGGGTTGTCATCAATCATAGTTAATGTGGAGTCATCAGCAAATAGTATAGGTTTCAGTGAATTGCGAATGTTACAGATGTCATTGAAGTATAAAAGAAACAATATAGGTCCCAAAATACTACCTTGTGGCACTCCCAGATGTACTGGTTCTGTATGGGAAGATATTTTATCAAATATTGTGTATTGTATTCTGTTATTTAGGTAGGAAGTGAACCAGTCGTGAATGCAGCCTCGAATCCCATAATGGTGCATTTTATCTAGCAGAATGTTGGGTTGGACAGTGTCAAATGCTTTGCGGAAATCAATGAACATGGAAATGATAGATTTGTTATTGTTAAGTGCATTGTAAAGATCAAACATGTAGGTATTTATAGCATTAAAAGTACTAAGACCAGGTCTAAAGCCAAACTGTTTATCATTTAATAGTTTCATTTTATTTAAATATATCAGTAGATGTTTCTTCATAATAGTTTCAAAATTTTTGGAAAATATAGGTAAAATGGAAATGGGTCGATAATTTGAAATGTTATCTTTACTGCCAGATTTATGAATTGGAATGATTTTGGCCTGTTTAAACGTGTCAGGAAAGATGCCAGCCTGTATTGACTGATTAAATAATGTTGCAAGGGGGAAGGCAAATAATTCTTTGTTTTCTTTTATTATTTCAACAGGTATTTCATCAATGTGGCCTTTTTTGTTTTTAAAGGACTGGATTGCTTCAATGATATCACTATGGATTATGGGAGGTATTAACATTGAGTTCAAATAGTTACCTCATAAATAAGAATTGTGAGAGATCTGGGTGGGTGGCAGTTCATCAGCAAGCTTGGGGGCTATTTGTGAGAAGTATTTGTTAAATGCAACTGAAATTTTATGAGGGTTGGTAATTGACTGACTATTTACTGATATGGATTTAGTTGTTGTTTGGATCTTTGACTTTGTGTTTCCAATATTATTTATTATTTCCCAAATCTTCTTTGTGTTTAGTTTAAAGTTTGAACATTTTTGTCGGTAATAATTGGCTTTAGTTCGTTTAATAATGTGTGATTTCGTGTGATAATGGTGATTGCGGTATGTTTTGTATGTATCATGATCAAGCATTCCTATTTTATATGATTTATATAAGGTAAACTTCTGTTGTATTGACTTAAGTATTCCATTTGTCATCCAAGGGTTTTGAAGGCGCTTATTTGAAATTAATTTAGTTTTCTTAGGGAAGCAGGAAAAGTAGATGCTATAAGTTTTGTCTAGAAATAGATTGCAATTAATATTTGTGTCATTATTGGTTAGGAGAGCATTCCAATTTACATCTAATAGCTGAGTTGAAAAATGTCTACGGTTATGGTGTGAATTTGACCTAAAAGAAACTTGATGTTTAGCAGAGAGTGTGTCTATTATTGGAATGTTTAGAAATACAGGGAGATGGTCGCTTATGGGAAAGTGGAATATGCCAGATGAAGTGGGTACAGTAAAATTTGTCCAGAAGTGGTCTAAGAGGGATGGAGCATCTGTGATAATGTCATTAGGAAATCTTGTTGGCTTAGATATGTGTGGGAAATTGTTAAAAGACTGCATGGTTACAAGGAAATTATTGGTGGGTAAATATTGCTCATGTTCTAAGAGATTAATGTTGAAGTCACCAGTGATCACTGTTCGGATATTAATAAAAATGTTCTTTTGTGTTAAAGTCAATGATGATCAAACCATCCCCTGCCCAGTAACTAACAATACTAAAGTAACCAAAATTTTCTAAGTGGGCACCCTTTTTGGCTGGTATGAGAAGGGCGAAGTGAATTCACCTTCAATACACCATATTCAAAATGACCTCCTCCCTCATTCTGACCAACCAAGTATTCATGGAGGGCGTAAATTAAAACAAACCCATCTAATGTCTAAATTGCCCATGTCACATTTAAAGAAAACTCAAAAGGCAGAATTAAGTAAAGTAATCCTGGCCCACGATCAGTTTTTCCTACTTGAAGAGGGAGAATTGGGAACACTTAATGTCCCCACAGTGGAGATTGAAATGACAGATGCAAATCCTGTGCGAGCCCCCATGTACCGGTATCCTGAAGTCTCAAAAGAAATAATTAGCCAGATGCTAGAAGACATGGAAATCCGGAAAATTATAGAAAAATCCACTTCTGCTTGGCTCAGCCCTATTGTATTAGTGAGGAAACCGGATGGCTCCAAACGGATGTGCCTTGATTACAGGCTAGTAAACACCCATTTAGCCACTGATATCTACCCCCTCCCTAGGTTGGATGAACTAGTCGAGCAAGCCTCGGGCCAAGCTTTCTATACCACCCTAGACCTTAAGGAAGCCTACTTCCATGTTACTATAAATAAAAATTCTCATTACCACCTTTAGTGATGAAGTGTCCTTGTATCGCTTCCGCAGACTCCCGTTTGGGTTGTCTTGCTCTCCAGCCATCTTCTCTCGACAAATAGCATCAATTCTAACACCCCTATTAAAAGAGGGATGGGTCAGAAATTATCTAGATTATATTATTTTATGGGCCCCCGATTTCTCCATCATGTTGACTAGAGTCCAAAAGACCTTTAAGACTCTAGAGGAAAGCGGCATCAAACTAAATTTAAGCAAATGTACCTTTGGGGAGGCCGAAGTAAAATTTTTAGGTCATTTAGTATTGAAAGATGGATGTAAACCTGATGCCAAAAATGTAGACACCATCAAAAGAATGCAACCTCCCAGCACAGTTAAAGGTGTCAGACGTTACTTAGGGATGTGCTCATTTTACCGTAAACATATCCAAAAATTTGCCAAATTAGCAGCCCCCCTTAACAATCTCACCAAAAAAGTAACTAAATTCGTTTGGACTGAGGAATGCCAACACTGTTTTACCACCTTGAAACATATACTAAGCGATGCCCCAGTGCTGGTTAAGGCGAATTTAACCCAACTACCGATGCTAGTAACACCCACGTAGGAGGAGACTTGAGTCAGATTCAACCAGACGGAAGTCATAAACCTATCGGTTATTTCTCATAAAAATTAAATGCCACTGAATCTAGATATTCTGCCACCGATCGAGAAGTCCTGGGAGTGGTCTTGACATGTAGAAATTTCTCTCATTACCTATGGGAGACAAAATTTAGTATCTTTACGGACCATCAACTAGCATTTTCAAAAGGAAGACTAAAAGTCCCAGGATGAGCAGGTGGATTATCGAGATGAGGGAGTATACTTATGTACCGAGTACAACGGGCCAACTATCATTACGGTGATTCCTTTGCGGAATCACCGGTAAATCCTCGTATTCTCGACGCTCGTTAAGATACCTTGTTATGGTTAGAGTAGGTACTACTAGCGAAAGAGGATGATGGGAAAAACGCGTGACGTCACTGGAACTGAGGATATATATACCAGTCTGGGCGGAAGGTCAGTCACTAGTGTTCCGTGACCCCGCTCCAGACAGGTAAGCCTTCAGTGTTCCTAAAAGCCTTGCCACACTTGAAAAAACATTAAGATTAATATCTAACAGTAAATTGTCCTCCCGGATACAGCTGCCGAGAGGACCAGCAAAAGACTGTCTTTCGGTTGTGGTTTGACGGGCGGTCTCCTTACACTCACGCCACAAATATTGTTTGAGAGTCACTGGGTCCTTCTGGCCGTCGTCCTTGTTTGAGAAGCAACTCCACATGCAGCCTTCGTCAAACCACAACCGAAAGACTCTTTTGCTGGTCCTCTCGGCAGCTGCCACCACTATACCGAGTCTCCGACGTTGGTTTACGAACAGAAAACGAATATAAAAATAATGGACAACTTTAATGATGAATAAAATAAATAAAGTACTCGCTATATCCGTGGTGGTGCTCTTACAAATGCTTATCCACCCTTAGCGACACAAACATAAACATATACCTTAACACAAATATTCCTATTCTATCCTACCTAACTATACGTGAGGGAACTGATGGAAAACGACCAAAATACACTCACGCCACAAATATTGTTTGAGAGTCACTGGGTCCTTCTGGCCGTCGTCCTTGTTTGAGAAGCAACTCCACATGCAGCCTTCGTCAAACACCAACCGAAAGACAGTCTTTTGCTGGTCCTCTCGGCAGCTGTATCCGGGAGGACAATTTACTGTTAGATATTAATCTTAATGTTTTTTCAAGTGTGGCAAGGCTTTTAGGAACACTGAAGGCTTACCTGTCTGGAGCGGGGTCACGGAACACTAGTGACTGACCTTCCGCCCAGACTGGTATATATATCCTCAGTTCCAGTGACGTCACGCGTTTTTCCCATCATCCTCTTTCGCTAGTAGTACCTACTCTAACCATAACAAGGTATCTTAACGAGCGTCGAGAATACGAGGATTTACCGGTGATTCCGCAAAGGAATCACCGTAATGATAGTTGGCCCGTTGTACTCGGTACACTTATAACATCAAGTATTTAAAAAGGAAACATTATGTGGTAACTGACAGCTTGTCAAGACCAGTGAGAGTAATCCGTCAGGTAGTAGAGCCCAGAAATTACCTAGGACTTACTCTAGCAGCAGTAGCAGAGGCCCAAAGAGAGGATGAAAGGTGGAAGGGATCGGCAGAGTACCTAGAAGGAGGAAAATTACCCACAAAATTGTAGCCTAAGGTTATATTAGATCAGTTTGTAGTGGAAGATAAGGTTATATACTTTATTAAGAAAAAGGTAGACGGCATCTTTCACTATTGCTTGGTAGTTCCTCAATCCCTTAAACAAAAAGCATTAGAATTCGCCCACACAGTTTCTGGGCACTTCGGTCAAAAGAAAATCATTGCAAAGGCGGAGGAATTTTTCAATTGGGCCAACCTGAATTCCGAAACAAGTCAATATGTTAAAAATTATATTACTTGCCAACAATTTAAGGGTACTACAGGGTTGCAGCAAAAGTGGCAAGAATTGTCGTCGGTATCACAACCTCTAGAAAGATTAGGAATTAACCTTACCGACATGATCGCAGGCACGTGGTTACCGCTATGTTTTAACAGTCATTGATCACTATAGCAGATTTGTCAAACTATACCCACTTAAAACCAAACACACACACACTGTCGTGGAGAGCATGGAGCAGTACATCGCAGACTTCGGAATCCCCCAATCTGTGGTCCACGACAACGGATTGGAGTTTGTGTCGCGGCAGTTCCAGGACCTCTGCAGGAGACACCGGATCCTCACGCATCACACGACTCCATATCACCCCCGAGGGAACAGCACCACGGAGAGCCTCCATTCCTCTCTCAAAACTGTCTTGGCCATCCTGTGTGCAGGGTACCCACTCAAATGGCCACAATATCTGGCGTCCTACCAGACAGTGTTAAAGCATGCAGTCCATTCTTCAACGGCCGTCCAACCATTCTTCTTCTTCTTTAGACGTCATGCTCCTCGCCAAGTGGACTCCCCTCTACCCAATATTGCCTGGGACTCCGAAGGACTGGAGGTGGCCCAAGAGGTGATCAAACAGACCCACCTCAAACAGACCCAATAGTACAGGGAAGTGGCGAACAGACTGAGAACTAACCAAACCGTTAGTGTCGGACAGTTAGTGTGGGTCAAAAAGGAAGTGACAATGCCGTGTACTAGCAGGAAGTTGAACCCTAAGTGGGCTGGTCCCTACAAAACAATAGAAGTGATTAGGGATGGTGGTGCTTACCTGCTAGAAAATATTTTTACCGGGCAAAAGGTGCAAAGGGCGGCTGAGAAAATAAAGCCATATGTGGGCTAAGAGGAGTGGTTGCTAGCTCCCCTGGAAGTGTCGTTTGCAGAGGAAATCAGAGATGAACCGATGCCTCCGCGGCTACGAAATAGACCTCGACGAAATATTGAGGAGTGTTAAAACACAGTGACAGGGCAGAAAACCCTGCGAAGATCTATGTATCATTTGTGTGTTAATATTAAGGTAGTTAGGGAACATATTTTGGACCATTGATGGTACTCACTCTTTCATCCCTTACACTGGTAAACTCTGAAACTCTCTTCCTTTGTCTGTTTTTCCACCTACCTATGACTTAAACTCTTTCAAAAGAGGAGTGTCAAGACACCTCTCATACTAAATTGACCTGCCCCCCATGTCTATATTTCTCCTACTGTCTTCTTTACAGGGTCTGGCGACAAGCAGGATTTTTTTTTTTACTCTTTTTTTTTCCCTTAGCCGGTACCCTTTTAATGTAAAAAAAAAAAAAAAAAAAAAACTCAATAAAGTTCCCTTGGAGGTATAGTGAGAGAGTAAAATCGACCTAGGTGAGAAAGCTCGGTCGACTATCCACCTTAATTCCCCCAGGCCTCGTTTGAGCCCTGAAGATGTAATGAACTAATGTTCTTGAAGTTTAGTTCATATAGATGTTTTATATTCACGAGAACAGTAGGCCATCTTAAAGTGAGGGAATCACACCTGGTAGTAGTGTGATTAGGTCTCTGAGGTACAGTCTGCCGGTGTTAAGAGGTGGAGGAGACATCAGGACGTAGCTTAAGCTCTGACAAATGCTTCCTGTTATGACTACATACAGCGGAAACGGATGAAGAGTGACTGTAGTGTAAATGTGGAAGAAAATGACGTTGAGTGACTGAGAATTTATTTAATTGTTTGTTCAGAATGAAAGTCAAGGGTCGGAAAGGCTCAACTTAGCTACCGAGTGTCCGGGATCTTGTACAGTTGACGAGATCATCCATATTTTTATCATGAGTATGCAGACTGGGGTGTGTTGCTACGACAGTCTGGACTATAGCCGGTCAATAGTAACAGCCAGGCAACTGGTTTCCAAGGAACCACATATCATGTTGCTAGTATATTGGCCAGGAAGATATACTGAAGTAGTGGAAAATGGGGAAGGTCGAGTGGATGTAAATTTGATTGTAAACTAAGGTGGACAATAACTCAAAGTAACCATAAAACTATTTCCTAAATTTCAAACATGTCATGTCAATTTTTTTGTTTTTGGTATGTGTGTAAAAACATTTTCAACCAGAGGGAAAAGTCGTGTGATGCCATGAATCAGCCCCTAAGAACTAGTTATTTTTTTATTGCTCTATTTATCTTTTTGAATCCTGGCGCGCTAAAGACTTCCCGCCGGGTCGAGGTTATAACATTCCCTAGTCAGCAAAGATGTAACAATAAGGTCTTTCCATCCCAAGACGAAACTCCACTCAAATGTTTTTACTCACATCTCATATAAGTTTACTTTGCATTGTTTATTTAAAGGATTAATTTAGTAGAGCGTAGAAGAGATTGACGAGAAACTGGTTAAACCATATCTGGCAACCTCACCGGGCAGGACATCTTGAGGGGAGAGGTTAGCGTCCTTTTAATTTTGAACCAGTCAGGGAGCGGCCTTCATCCACGCCAGTCCTTCGCTACTCAACCTTGATATTACTACAATAAACTTCATTCTGAGACGGGTCGTTTGACTACCCCCTGGGGACTTAGTCAGCTCCACAAAGCCCCTAACACACTTCCCAGTGGGCACAGGTGAAGATTTTCACGTTATTTCTACGTGTAAATCTGGTGAAAACTCGTGAACACGTGAATTCACCAGAAATTCACGTCTACGACACATGTTTTTTTAGATGACAAATTCACATGAATAAATGGTTGTGTTATCCACGTAAAATAGATGTGGATACACGTGTGCAGAAAACTAGTCGAAAAAATCACGTCATGTTCACGTCTTTTACATGTGTATATTTAGATGACAAATTCACATGAATAAATGGTTGTGTTATCCACGTGAAATAGACGTGCATACACGTGTGCAGAAAACTAGCCGAAAAAATCACGTCATGTTCACGTCTTTTACATGTGTGTATCAAGATGACAAATTCACAGGAATAAATGGTTGTATTATCCATGTGAAATAGACGTGCATACACGTGTGCAGAAAACTAGCCGAGAAATTCACGCCATATTCACGTCTTTTATATGAGTATATTTAGGTGACAAATTCACATGAATTAATTATTGTGTTATCCACGTGAAATAACATGACGGCGGCCTCGAGTTATATTGCAAACGTTAATAACAATAATTTTATTTTAAATATTTATAAGTAGATGTACTATGTATTGTTATTATGTTCCATAACTTGGTGGGAAACTACTATCATAATAAAATATTAATTTTCATTATTGGAACTGATGGTTTTGAACGCGGGAACTGGAGTCAGGTGAACAATGCGTCGGTCAGCCACAGGAGGAGTCTAGAGGACTGTCACTGTCCTCACCAGAATAAGGCTCTATTCCTATCACTTCTCTCCACTAAGTACAAAAACACCTTCTTTATGTTCACAGAGGCCTCTCACATCTCTTCTTCCACCAGTGCAGCAATCTACCTTCCTTCCCTCCACGTGCACTAAATGGAAGTTCCATCCTAGGTGCAGAACTCTTCGCTATCAGGCAGGGTCTCATATCTCCCCCGAGGGCCAAATTGTCTCTCAAACATATGCCTCAAGCAAGTTGCACAGTCGTGGTCCCATAGCCTAATCAGCCCCCTAAAATACAGAATATCGAAGAAGAATACTTTTTCACACCCACAGCTCCCTTCAGGCCAGAAGGAGATTCTCCTTATTAAGATGTGTCACTCTATAGAACTCACTCCCCGACGAGATAGTTGCCCTAGAATCCATCTTCTCTTTCAAGTCAGCCTTACACCACACCAGGGGTCCAGTCTTATACCAATATGTAGAATAGATTCATATCTTCCTGTTCCCCACCGCAGCCCATATGCCTAGTAATCATCCGACTTACTTTTTTGTTACTCTAACTTATTGCACTCCTTATTAGTTTGAATTGAAATTGTCATTAATACACTTAATCTCTACTTGTACTCTGCACAAGGTACACAACACAGTCATCTTATTTACTTAACGTTTTCATCCCGCACTAACTACACCTTTTTATGACTTCTATGCATTATGACTACCTCTGTGAATGTAATGCCCAAAATTTAAGAGTCCTGTAAAGTATTACCCAGTTTTTTATGAAAGAAATTTTTTTTATAAACGCCTAATTAGTATGCATTTCAAGTTAAAGTCGATCTCCATACATTATAGTAATTAAACCAGATAGCTTTCCTTTCATCACGTTTTTTTAATATGAGACGCGCCAGCAGTCTCAATCCGCCTTAGCTATCCGGATTCTCTCGCGCTAATCTCCCTTTGAGTTAGCAGTTAGTCAGATTCTAATTAATGCAGTAATTGAGACCAAATTTATTAACTAAACTAATAACACTTTTTCTCCACCATAATTAATTATGTATAAGCTAGCAACAATATTATATCTGAACAATCAGTAACTAGATTAATAAAATGTGAAGAAAATCCTAGTAAGTCAAACCAAAGGACGCGCTGTTGCTTCCCGCCTTGAGCCTTGTCTCAGGATCAGATCATCAGAAAGCGTCCATCTCCCCTCCACAACAGGTCTGTGTTGATATTGTTCTCTAGTTATCTCTTATTAAGCTTAATTAATCTTTAGTTATCCAGTGTGATAATATATCCAGTTATCTTCCCCTTGAATGTGTATAATCAATGAAAGTCCCTTAAGGCCGGATTAATCATCCACATAACAGTTTTATCCCATTTATTCTTCGTGTCGGCCTCACGCTGCAAGCCATATATGGTTTTTATTCCCTTAGATATTTATTTAGTGTGACTGGATATCACGTATTAGGTTTGGCGACCAGGACTGATCACTATAATCCAGAATTGGGCGAACCAGGGAGAGGTATAATGGTACCAATATTTCCTTGCTGAGTCCAGTCCAGTCCAGTCCAGTAGTGTTCGTGGGATTTGCCTTGTCTTCGGCTCCCACTGTTTGTTTGTTTTTGTTTCTTTTTTTCTGTTTCAGTTTATTTGTTGTATTTTTCTTCTTTCAGTCCAGAGTACTTTCAAAATTTTTTTCTTCTGATTTCTATTTCCTGTAGAGTTAAGATAGTATCAAAAGCTAATATGTTTTTAAGTTTGTCTTCATTTCTTATGTGATGCATTTCCCTCATGAAAGCAAAGCTTAACCTAATATTAGTATAATGGTTACAATCAATTAGGAAGTGTTCTAAAGTTTCTATTTCACATTCACATGTTGGGCACTGTTCACTTTTTCCTTGATGTCTATTTCTCCAATTCAGGTTTAACGTATTAGTCCTTCCTCTTACTAGTAGTTTTGAGTCTTCTGTGTTGTCAATCCATTGTTCTTCTTTTATGTTCTTTTTATAGTCTCTATAAAGTTTTAGGGTGGACTTATTCTCCATATCCTGTAGCCATTTCTTGGTGTCCCATTCTTTAACTTTTCTTATAATGTTATCCTTTTTACTGTATTCAATTTCTGTTATTTTGAAGCCCAGATCATTCATATATTTATTTTAGTGTTTTGATCCATGGGTTTTTTCCCTTCTTCATATTCTACTTGAAAGAATTCTTTTATTAATTGGTTTCTATTTTCTTGCAATAGGTGCTTAACAAACAGGAACTTTATTTTTATATCTCTGGCTTTGCTGGATGTGGCTCCCACCTCTCCTCTCAGAGCACTATTAGCTGTATATGTAGGAACTTGTAGTATTGTTCTATAGACTGAGTTTTCTACTGTTTGTAATGTATTAAGGTCCTTTTCTGTAAATTCTAATAGTTCTGCTCCATATAGTACTGTAGCCAGCCCTAGTCCTTTCCAATAGCTTTTTTCCAACCATTAATCTGTTACAGCTCCGTGCTACGATGCTGTGATGCTTCCAATTTAATTTCAAATAGGCCTACTGAATGTACCTTTTTTTTGTTATGTTTAGTCTGCCCTTAGATCTTGTATTCCCAAGGGGATACTGCATTATATAAATGTTTTTACTCACATCATTCATACTTTTATGCTATATGTTTATATTAAGGTTTATATTAGAATTGTTTTTCCAAACTTTCAAATCCTATGCAGTCAACCCCTCCCACCAGACAGTTTTCTATGGAAAGAAATTAATATCAATCTAATCACTATTAATAGTCATTAACTTGTCAAAATGCTCTCCATAGTCTAATATAATTAACCTACTTAGTTATCTTCCCATAAAACTTTGTTAAGGATGACGTAATATTGCATCATGTGAGGCGATCATGCCCCCGGAGGCCCGGGACGTGCTAAAAGTCACGTAGACAAAAATGTTCCCTTATATAGTAATCCAGAGATCAGATTCAATAGATATCTAAATGTCACTTATTTAGCGTCAAAATTAATTTCCTATAAATTGATAACTATTTCACGTCTCAATAATCAATTAATAATATCAAAGGAGGAATATCCTCGAAACCCCCCCCTTCCCCCTTCTCATCTCCCGCCTTTTTCCCAGAGAGCATCATTCGTGGCTCACCCTTGATTGTGTTCGCAGGTGAGTGACATCGCTCTCGAAATCCCTCAATATTTGTGAAATCCAATACCTCTCGCCATTATTATATAGTCCACAATCTTCCCCAGTAGTCTGACAATACATGTAAACTCCTATTGAGATCTATTATAAGTGGATAATATCAATTTCCTTCTCTTAAAGAAGGACAACGTGGTTTCAAAACCGCATGGCCTCCTGTGTCCCCTGTTCCCCTTCAAAATAATATTTCATAGTGTACAATATATATTTTTCCCGGTAATCTCTATGTTATTGTGACTGTGTATTAACTTCTGAGTTAAGGAAGTGAATTATCATTCGTGGCTCACTCTTGATTGTGTTCGCAGGACTCCACCATCACACCTATACAGTGAACACATTTCCCACTATGTATTTGTTAGTAATGTCAAACCACGGGGTGAATTATGCCCCATCTAAGATATTTTTCTTTGTTGTATAAGGGAACCACGTGGGTTTGTTTTAAGATGTAGTTGTATTAGGTTGGCCAAAGTAATTTTTTTTGTTAGTTCTTCAGGGTAGGAAGGAAATTCAATGTTCGTGGAAGATGAATATGTCGGAAATGTTGAACCCAGAAAGTAATGTTTTCACCCTAGTTTAGGAAAAATTCTCTGAGAAAAAGGTTACTTAACCACTCTCAGGTACAGTTACTAAATTCACAACATTTACAGGGTGACATAATTAGGGAAGGGAGTTAAGGGTATAAAGTTTGTTTTAGTGTATGAAAAGAATTGATATCTCTGAATGAGATAAAGGAAGACCAACTCAGTGTGTACGTTTATGGTCGTTTTCTCTGTTGTAAACAGTTAAGCTTCTGATGCCTTAGTGTATGTTTAAGGTATATTCCATCCCAACTATACAGTAAATAAATAACTAGTAAATCTAAAGAAGTGATTTCGTATTATAATAACCTCTGTTGGTGTGGTAATGTTAATAGGGAGGGGCTCAACACTCTTGAAAAAGGATATGAAACAAATCCACGAATCCATGTGCCTTATTGAAACTCAGTCCACTCTACCAAATAACTAAATTGTTAAATCAGTTCCCCCTTTCTTTTCATTGGTCGCCTATATTTCCCTGGTAGTAATTATTTTCTCTTTCGAATATTTTAACTTCCCTTTAGGAAGAAATTAAATTCCCTGAGAATCCCCTAATTCTCACTAAACCTTTGGGGGTGGTGGCAGCTTTCTTTCCTTAATATCCAGGGAAATATCCAACATCAGGAACCATTAATTAATATAATTAATCAAAGTAAATATATTTTTAATTGCCATGAGAGTTCCCCATTCGAAGTTAATTTAATGACAAGGCACCACACTGGTGGTCCTTCAGCAGTGAAGTGAAAGTAAAACAAATTAATTAAATAAAGAATAGAATAACAGAACAACAATTAACAAAATAAATAAATATAAAAATAACGCCCCCGTCCCCCCCCCCGGGCACCACACTGGTGGCTTAAGCGGTGGGATTCAAAGTGTTTTGAGCACTACCTAACAATTACCACAGCAAGTGAGGATGAAAAAGTTTCTTGTCATGCAATAATCAAGTAAGAGGAATGATAAATGAAGTAGTTGTACTCAGGGCCCTACGTGACACATGATTTGTTCTTTTGCTAAGGTATAGCTCTGGGTTAGGTTAAGTTAGTCTGGATTAAGTTAGTAAATAAGTTAGCCTGGATTAAGGTACCCTAACGATTATCCCGCTATAGTTTGGATAACTCGGGAAACGTTAGATGTAAAGGAAGATAATGATTTTGTGGAAGCAAGTTGATGTTATTTTTGTTTAATTAGGCACCTAATTGTGTCAGGTTTTGCCCACATTGCCGTAATCATTTAGTAAAGCTCGAGTTTATTTTTTTTTTGGTGATGAAATTAAGTAAGGTTAGTGAGTTAAAGATTCAACAACTTAGAGGCACCCTAAACTTCCAACACAAACAAAACACACACACTGTTCTGGAGAGCATGGAGCAGTACGTCGCAGGCCTCGGAATGCCCCAGTCTATGGTCCACGACAACGGATTGGAGTCCGTGTCGCAGCAGTTCAAGATCTCTACAGGAGACATCGGATCCTCAGTCTTCACATGGCAGTCAAGACCAAAGCCACATGTGGACAAAGAGGAGTGGTTACTGACTCCTCTGGAAGTTTTGTGTGCCGGGAAAGACAATGATGAACCGATGCCTCCACGGCTGTGTGGTGGACCTGAGCGATGTATTGAGGAGTGTGGATACAGTGGCTGGGCAGAAACAACCCCAAAGAACTATGCCACAATGGGTGTTAGTTTTAAGGTGTAGAGGAACAGGTTTGGACAATTAGTGGTGCTAAGTTAGTCCCCTTGGAGGTATGTTGCTTGTGAATCGACCCAGGTGTGACAGGTCGTTAGACTATCCACCTTAATTCCCCCGGGCCTAGTTTGAGCCCTGAAGGAGTGGTGAACTTTTAAACTAGAAGATAAGTTCACAGGATTGTGTGTAGTTCACACAATGGACTAGTTCAGGAAGCTGTAGGCCACTTTAACGTGAGGGAATCACACCTGGTAGTAGTGTGATTAGGCCTCTAAGCTACAGTCTGCCGGTGTTAGGAGGTGGAGGAGACATCAGGACGTAGCCTAAGCTCTGTCAAATGCTTCCTGTATGACCACTTGCTGCGGAAACGAATGAAGGGTGATTGAATGCGAATGTTGTGAGCAAATGAAGATGAATGACTGAGAATTTATGTTATTGTTTGTTTTGGTGTGAAAGTCAAGGGCTGGAAGGCTCAACTTAGCTACCGAGTGTCCGGGATCTTGTACAGTTGACGAGATCATCCATACTTCTCTCATGAGTATGTGGACTGGGGTGTGCCCTACAATAATCTGAACTACAGCCAAGTAGCAGCAGTAGCCAGGCAATTGGTTTCTCAGGAACCACATATTACGTTGCCAGTGTTTTAGCCAGGAAGGGCTGCAGAAGTAGTGGAGTGATGGGGAAGGTCGAGTGAATGTTAGTCTGATGGAAAACCAAGGTGGGTTGTAACCTTAGTGACCACTAAACCAGTTCCTAAATGGTAAACCTGTTAGGATGTAATTTTTTTTTATTATTAGTGAGTAAAAACATTTCACCCGGAGGGAAAAGTCGTGTGATGCTTCCAATTTAATTTCAAATAGGCCTACTGAATGTACCTTTTTTTTGTTATGTTTAGTCTGCCCTTAGATCTTGTATTCCCAAGGGGATACTGCATTATATAAATGTTTTTACTCACATCATTCATACTTTTATGCTATATGTTTATATTAAGGTTTATATTAGAATTGTTTTTCCAAACTTTCAAATCCTATGCAGTCAACCCCTCCCACCAGACAGTTTTCTATGGAAAGAAATTAATATCAATCTAATCACTATTAATAGTCATTAACTTGTCAAAATGCTCTCCATAGTCTAATATAATTAACCTACTTAGTTATCTTCCCATAAAACTTTGTTAAGGATGACGTAATATTGCATCATGTGAGGCGATCATGCCCCCGGAGGCCCGGGACGTGCTAAAAGTCACGTAGACAAAAATGTTCCCTTATATAGTAATCCAGAGATCAGATTCAATAGATATCTAAATGTCACTTATTTAGCGTCAAAATTAATTTCCTATAAATTGATAACTATTTCACGTCTCAATAATCAATTAATAATATCAAAGGAGGAATATCCTCGAAACCCCCCCCTTCCCCCTTCTCATCTCCCGCCTTTTTCCCAGAGAGCATCATTCGTGGCTCACCCTTGATTGTGTTCGCAGGTGAGTGACATCGCTCTCGAAATCCCTCAATATTTGTGAAATCCAATACCTCTCGCCATTATTATATAGTCCACAATCTTCCCCAGTAGTCTGACAATACATGTAAACTCCTATTGAGATCTATTATAAGTGGATAATATCAATTTCCTTCTCTTAAAGAAGGACAACGTGGTTTCAAAACCGCATGGCCTCCTGTGTCCCCTGTTCCCCTTCAAAATAATATTTCATAGTGTACAATATATATTTTTCCCGGTAATCTCTATGTTATTGTGACTGTGTATTAACTTCTGAGTTAAGGAAGTGAATTATCATTCGTGGCTCACCCTTGATTGTGTTCGCAGGACTCCACCATCACACCTATACAGTGAACACATTTCCCACTATGTATTTGTTAGTAATGTCAAACCACGGGGTGAATTATGCCCCATCTAAGATATTTTTCTTTGTTGTATAAGGGAACCACGTGGGTTTGTTTTAAGATGTAGTTGTATTAGGTTGGCCAAAGTAATTTGTTTTGTTAGTTCTTCAGGGTAGGAAGGAAATTCAATGTTCGTGGAAGATGAATATGTCGGAAATGTTGAACCCAGAAAGTAATGTTTTCACCCTAGTTTAGGAAAAATTCTCTGAGAAAAAGGTTACTTAACCACTCTCAGGTACAGTTACTAAATTCACAACATTTACAGGGTGACATAATTAGGGAAGGGAGTTAAGGGTATAAAGTTTGTTTTAGTGTATGAAAAGAATTGATATCTCTGAATGAGATAAAGGAAGACCAACTCAGTGTGTACGTTTATGGTCGTTTTCTCTGTTGTAAACAGTTAAGCTTCTGATGCCTTAGTGTATGTTTAAGGTATATTCCATCCCAACTATACAGTAAATAAATAACTAGTAAATCTAAAGAAGTGATTTCGTATTATAATAACCTCTGTTGGTGTGGTAATGTTAATAGGGAGGGGCTCAACACTCTTGAAAAAGGATATGAAACAAATCCACGAATCCATGTGCCTTATTGAAACTCAGTCCACTCTACCAAATAACTAAATTGTTAAATCAGTTCCCCCTTTCTTTTCATTGGTCGCCTATATTTCCCTGGTAGTAATTATTTTCTCTTTCGAATATTTTAACTTCCCTTTAGGAAGAAATTAAATTCCCTGAGAATCCCCTAATTCTCACTAAACCTTTGGGGGTGGTGGCAGCTTTCTTTCCTTAATATCCAGGGAAATATCCAACATCAGGAACCATTAATTAATATAATTAATCAAAGTAAATATATTTTTAATTGCCATGAGAGTTCCCCATTCGAAGTTAATTTAATGACAAGGCACCACACTGGTGGTCCTTCAGCAGTGAAGTGAAAGTAAAACAAATTAATTAAATAAAGAATAGAATAACAGAACAACAATTAACAAAATAAATAAATATAAAAATAACGCCCCCGTCCCCCCCCCCGGGCACCACAATGCTATAAGTCATATTTGATCATTTTCTAGCCTTTGATAGTCTTTCGTTCTTAAAATCTGTGAAGCATCTTTTCTTATTGGTAATCTTTATTCCTAGGTATGTCATACTTGTAGATACTTTTATGTTTTCTATGCTTTCTGGTTGTTGCTTGTCATTAAAAATTAAAATACTGCTCTTTTCTTTGTTAATGTTGAGTCCATATTCCTTGGCTATCTCTTGTATCAGCTTGATATTTTCTTTGGCTTCTTCTATTGTTTGGGAGAGTAGTAGCCCATCGTCTGCAAAAGTTCCTTTTGATTATCCCAACTCTACTGTTGGGCTTTGCGGTGATCATTGCAACATGAGCTGAGGATTTTAGGTTGTTAGACATTGTAATGCCCAAATCTTTCTTCTATGAGAACTTGTTCAGCGTTGTCCCTTTCAAGTGGTACTCTGCCTGGTGTTTTTTGTGTCCAACATGCATGATGTTGCATTTATCCACGTTGAAAGACCTCCGTTAAGGTAATCACAATTCATGGAGTAGGAAATAATTTTCATCGAAACCCTCTCTTATACAGTATCATGAACTATAGAGGATCTGCACTTCCTTGTACTAGTAACTCCATAAAGTTATTGTTCTTTTCTTTCTCACTTTTCTTTGTGCTGTAATGTATTTGTGTATATGTGTATTTTGTCTTACTTGTTAGAAACTAACGGTATAGTTTTGTCTACTTTCAGATAACACTTATTTTCTTAATCTTTGAAACATCAACAGACATGACAGTCCTTACCAGCAAAAACGTCATGACAGCCAGGACCTACATAACAGACATGAACACCATGCCCATCGCAGCCCCTATAGCAGCACAAGGCATGAACACCATACCCATTGCAGCCCCCCCAGCAGCACAAGGCATGAACACCATACCCATCGCAGCCCCTCCAGCAGCACAAGGCATGACCACCATACCCATCGGAGCCCCTCCAGCAGCACAAGGCATGACAACCATACCCATCGTAGCCCCTATAGCAGGACTGACGGGGATGAATGCCTCCAAGTACAGTTAGAACCAAAACATCACAGCTTCTCCATAGATGAAAATAGTATGTATCTTCTTTTCTTTCTTTTCTTTTCTTTTCTTTTCTTTTCTTTCTTTTGTTAGGGCCATTATTATTATCTTATCTTAGCTACGCCACCTTGCTCCCACAGGGAGCTCCCAACTGAGGCGGTGGCTGTAACAAAAGTCTCCAAACTGCCCTATCACTACATGCTCTTTTTGCCTCTTCTATTATCCTTCCTCCCTCTCCCACTCTTTCCCTCAAATACTGTTCCACCCTCCCTTCCCAAGCTATGGAAGGCCTACCTCTACCAAATCCCCCATCCACACTGCTTTGATATACCTTTTTTACTATTCTATCCTCTGGCATTCTTTTCAAATGTCCATAACATCTCAATATATTCTTTTTCACCCATTCCACCACTCCACACTCACTCCCTCTGCCCTCTCTGCCAGTTGTAGGACCAAAGTACATATGGAAATAGTTTGTATGCATAAAATTCGTACGCAATTGTTCGTAAGGGATAAAGTTCGTTTGAAAAAAGTATGTACATAAAAGTTCGTACGCAGATGTTCGTAACGATCTAACCTAATGCGTACGAACATTTATCTAATGAACATTGGCACAACGAACATTTAACCTTACAATTTTTTTCCATTACGATTTTTATCCATTACGAAATTTTGACACGACGAACTTTATACTCTACGTACTTTATCCTGACGGCAAACGAACTTTATCCTATGAATTATTGCCATACGAAGTTTTTCTATACGAACTTTTGTCTGGAACCCCTCTTTGCCATTACACATCTCTCATATACTTCCTCATTTCTCATCCTACGTGGTATTGTTATCCCAGATACTGCTCTTAGGTATTTTATCTCCACTGCTCTTATCTTTGTTCAGCTTCATTCCACTTCCATACCTCACTTCCATATGTCAAAGTAGGTCAAATTATACTATTCCTCAGATCTCTCTTTACCTCCATACTCATACTTCTTCCTTGCACAACACTTCCCAACTCACCAACTGCCTTCCTACCCTGCACATAATATACCACTACTATTGTGAACATGTTATTATAGCGATTGGATATTGTAGAACTAATGAGTTACAGACTTGCCAGTCCAAAATTTTTTCCATACATGTTTTGTATCTGCATTACTCTCATCATCATACTAAAGTATATAATGATTTCTCAAGGATTGTATCTTTTGGTGAATATCACCAAATTTAACCACTAAGTGCAAACAGCAATGATAAAGGAGGGTAGTAAAAGTGTGTGATTTTCATATGTTGTAGAGGATTGATGTGCCAACAGGTAGATGTGAGGTAGTGCTAGGGGGTGAGATGAATTTGGAGAGAGTGAGGCGTCTGAAAATGCTAAATGAATTTGGATTAATCCACATATTCCTCTCTAGCTCCTCATTCAATTATCAATAACAGAGTATTTTCCCCACAGAGTTCCGGAAACGTGTACTCCAACTACTGCTAGATATAAGGGAAGACAATAGAGATATAAAGGAAGAATTGAGAGATATGAAATCTGTCAGCTGTGTTAGTTCATTTAGTGATAGTGGTATAGACTTAAGGATACCACGGAGTAACACCATAGAAGAACTTCAGAGTGTAGAAGAGGAATTGGAAAATCCCACCTATTTTCTTCTTCACCCACCTCTGATATTGTATCCTGTAGCTGAAAATTGTAGCTTTTTTATACTTTGCTGAATACAGTAAAACCCCTACAATATGCTTTCTACTAGTTGGTTTTATCTACAACTCAGCAAAGCTTCAAAATATTAATTTTCTGAATCAAGTTGGAATCAAGTTGTCTGTTGAGAGGTTTGTGTGTGTCCAGGATGGGGCTATCAGGTTGTGATGTGAGGTATTGCTTTTGTTTATGTGTGGTAGTGGTTTCATCATCACTTCTGTTTAACGTCAGAATTTTCCACAATATCTTATAAGGGTAGAGTCATAGACTACACTATACTTGACTGGACACTCGAAATCTGGCCTTTTGCAAACCGGTCCTACAGCAGATTTTTAGAAAAATCAAATAAAATACTTAGAAATAAGATAGGAACCTCAAATAAAGAGCAAACACTTCAGAGTGATGTAGAAAATATGTTTATGAGCAACACAAACAAATTAGTCAACGTACGTCATCAGTGGGCGACAATTATTAAATCCTAAGAAACCAAGAAAAACACAAAATTTGCAATAATTTCCAGGAATATTGGAATTTCAATCTGAAAACACTTACTTGCATAGCCCATGTAGTCTATATTAATATGCAATTCCATAGAATACACCATACGTGACTGTGCACTCGAAATCGGGTCTTTCGTAAATGTGTCTTGAGGCGATTTTTTGTTTGTTTTATTTAAATAAAATACTTAAAATCATCATAGAAACCTCAAACAAAAAGCAAATAACTCAGAGTGATGTGAAGTATATGTTTATGAGCAACAAAAACAAATTAGTCAACATACGTCATCGGTGGGCGACAATTATTAAATTCTATGACACCAATAAAAACACCATATTTGCAATAATTTCCAGGAATATTGAAATTTAAAACTGAAAACGCATACATACATAACCAATGTAGTCCATACTAATATGCATGCATGCTTGAAATAAGATTTGAAACTATTTCCAAATATTCTGTTTGTTTTCTACGTTTTCACTGAGCATGGCAGGATACACAACACCTTAGTGTTGAGAGTAATTGTAAAATATAACCAAAACTTGAACACAACACTCTAAGTCACTCGTAATCAATTCACTCATACTCATACTTCACTCATACTTTCATATACCCATAAATAACATCAAGAAGAAAAAAATTAACATTCCTAATCAACTTACGATGTTTGCTGAGTGTCATCGAGAGAGCGTTTCTCAGCGACTGTGTAAAATAACTCCATTGTAATTCCTTATTGGTGATGGTCTCTAGTCAGATTGTTGGTTTCATTGCCTCCTCCTCCTCTTCTATCTAGCAATGTTCTTTCCAATGATCTTATCCCAATACATCACTTTCCCGGCGTACGTACTTTTCCTTTTATCCTGCCATGCCCAGTGAAAACGTAGAAAACAAACAAAATATTTGGAAATAGTTTCAAATCTTATTTCAAGCATGATTCAGAGTATACAATAGAAGCTGATGAAGCTACGGTCACACTAGGTTTTGCTAACGCTAGCCTGGCTTTCGTTTTTTCTGGATTTACAGCGATATGACTACCAGTCTGGTCACACGTAGAAGAACTAACCTTGTGGAATAAGCTGATCATAATAACAACACAAGCCGTTATGGAGGAAGCACTTCTCTTCTTCTTCTTCTTCTGCTCATGAACATTTTCCATGAGACTTATAATAGCGTCATGGGACCAATGAATTGAACTATTTATGTTGTTGACCTTTGTAAAGGATTGTTTTGGTCTTCTTCTTCTTGTGACCTCTTTCGCCTTTTGCCTTTCGCGCCACGAATTGTTATGAAAAATTCATTCCCAAGCCGATATAACGGTTATATGACATTTGATCACAATCAAATCATATTCAGGAATGGTTATTTCACAATATGTGATGTTTTATTTCAGAAATTATTGCGAATTTGCCAGATTTTTTTGCTATAAACAATATGCTTTATACACAACGCCCACACGATTTTTCACTCAAACTTGTAATCTTTATGTTAATTTCCTATTTGCAAAAGTTGTAAAATCATTTTTTATGTTCAGCCATGGTTCAGCAATCATTACTGATTGTAAAGACATGAAATACAATGTCCTAAGTAGAATATGAACTGATACATGAATTATTATCTGTCATCACTCATAGCAGCGGAATCTATAGGACTGAAATGTAACATCGTCTGTCAGCGATTGTCGCGAGTGTCCAGTCAAATATGGTGTAGTCTATGGTAGTCAATGATACGCTTCCAATTATTTCTATCCATTGTCTCAACTCATTTACCGTACTTTGTATGTATCTAATGAGCTTGTTCAGCCCCATTCACATTATTTTGCATTATAAAGTCAGCATGTTGAATAACTTCTTTATTATATATATATATATATATATATATATATATATATATATATATATATATATATATATATATATATATATTTATATATATATATATATATATATATATATATATATATATAATTTTATTTTCTTAACATTGCCAATTCCTTAGTGTTTTCCTTTACAAATCATGTGAACATTTACAGTATTGTATATTTAGAAAAATAAATCTTTTGGTGCTCAACATTAAACCTGTTCATTTTTAATAGGCCTATAATATGTAGTGTGCAATATTTGCATTGAAGAAAACACATTAAATCAACATGTGGAGTACACCACCCAAAATTCACGTGGAAGTGACATCTAAATCAACATGTGGAGTACACCATCCAAAACTCACGTGAAAGTGACATCTAAATCAACATGAGGAGTACACCACCCAAAAATCACGTGAAGTACACGTGAAAGTGACATGTTATACGTGAGAATTGACCCGTGGAAAACACGTGTCACATCCACATGAAATCCTCTTGCAAAATGAACTAGATTCACATTCACATTCGCCTAGACCTCATGGTTCACACCACCACAGCATTGTCGCTGTATTCTCCTCTCTTCGCCTCATGCACTACCGTGTAATGGTTGCTCCTGACTCACTCATCACTTAACTGACCACTACATTGTAAGTCAGCATCTAACACCACGTCTCCTGGATCCTGGACACCTTCGCCCTGTTTCAAGACTTCAAGACGTCTTATTTCGGCTGGCTCTTCACTCAAACACACCGTGGTCATCGCTGCAGCCGTCAAGTCAACACAACAAGTGTACTCTGCGCCTGTATCTGGCTGCAGTGTTGGGTTTCTTCGGCGGCTCAATTAACACCGCCTCTGACCTTCTAAAGGCCTCTTCTATTTGTTCTCAATAATCTACTCCGGATTCTGCTCCGAATCCGAATCTGTTTTGGATTAATTGGGTGCAAATAGAACAGCAGAATCTGTTTTGGATTCGCTGGATCAAAACAATAACAATGAGAGGCCAGTCGCTGCCCAGCCGTCACACTAGTCACTTCTCCGAGGAAGTGTTGAGAGTTACAACTTTCATTTCCTGATGCATTTAGGGTGACAGCGGCAGTCCTAATTATCACCAACCTGCTTATTGTACAATAAAAAAATCTTTATATAACTAAATGTGTTATTGAAAACACCATTAGATTCTTGAAAAGTAGATTCAAGTCTGATGAACCTCAAGGTTAACCTTGACAATGTTACACCTATTATTTCTTTACAAATACTGCTCCACCTCTTTATTATAAATAACCATACATAGTGTACTCAACATATCTGTGAAGGTTTCTGGCGGTGCTCACCATTTTTTACCTCGCAAAACTTCTTTGAAATTATGATAGGTTATGTTAGGTTGGTTAGATTATGTCAAGTTATGGTTATGTTGAAGTTGTTAGGTTATGGTTATGTTATGGTTAGGTTCAGTTAGGTTCGATTATATAAGATTTTTTACATTTTATCACCCGAAAGTTAGGGTTCGCAAATTAGTTTTTTTGGGGGTTTGGGTATTAAAATGTAAAAATCTTATGTAACCGAACCTAACTGAACCGCACCAAACCTAACTTAACATAACCATAACATAACTGCAAATTAACCTAACAACCTTAACCTAACCATAACTCAACCTAACTTAACCAACATAACATAACTTCAAAGACATTTTGCGAGGTAAATAATGGTAAGCACCGCCTAAAACCTTCACAGATGTGTTGAGTACACTATGTATAGTATGTAAGACTTCATGTTTATAATAAAGAGGTGGAGCAGTAGTTGTAAAGAAATACCTCTTATTTTTATATATGTCTAATCTGTAGCGCCTATAGGCTTTCCCTGGTTAGGTTAGATTTGGGTAAAACTTTACTTTTACATCCAGCCAAAAAACCTTACATTCCCACATGTCTTCATGTTTATTGGGAGAAGATGGGGAATGGGGATATCTTATTAACTATTTATTTGGGACGGTAATGAGTGTCAGAATCATTTGTGTATATCAATGTAGAGTAGAGTTTCCCCTTAACCAAAATAAACTTTGGGGATATCTTATTTAACTATTCATATGCTACGGTTATACATATTTTTGCAAACATTTATGCAGAACTTTTGTATCATTTAATCTCTTTCACGTACAAGTAAATTGTTTTCTTGGGAGTATATATCAAAATTCCAAGAAAATAAATAACCCGGTTAGAGGCTGCTGTTATATCTCCTTCGTTTCTGGTATTCATCACCATTATTATACAATTTTAAGCCTACAGTAGTATTTCTGAAACATTTTTCTACCACTTAATATCTTTCGTATATATACACTGTTTTTATTGGAGGTATATATTAATAATAGATTCCGAGAAGAGGCTGCTGTTATATATCTCCTTTGTTTTTTATATTCATCACCACTATTATACAATTCTGTGCCTACAGTAACATTTCTACAACATTTCTCTACCGCTTACTATCTTCCTCGTATATATACACTGTTTTATTGGAGGTATATATCAATATTAACTTCTGAGAAGAGGCTGGCTCAGGCTGGTGCAAAAAACCCGCGAACGAGTGTCGTCTGCTATAACCCACCTCCCAAATCAGATTCGACGGATTCAGGAATCTGTTACAGATCACGGGTTAAGATGGTAAATAGAACACGATTTCGCGGCTAAGCCCCGCCCAGAGCGGCCAAGCCCCACTCAGATTCAGTGATCTGAAACGGATTCACGCAAATAGAAGAGGCCTTAACTCGCCTGTGCTGGTGATAGCTTCGAGTGTCAGCCATCAAGTCTCTGTTCATCTTTGGGTAACAGGTTCCAGAAAAAAAATTGTAAGTACTCTTACAGTTATAAGTAAGCTTTACACAGTGCTTTGTGTGATTTCTTTTTATATTTTTTCTGGGCACTTATTTTTTTTGTGTCAGCCATTATTCGAGAGTTTAGCGCGCATTCGCCTTCCTCCCGGCAGTGTTGTGTTGCGATTGGCTGGCGTCACTGACGTCATCTCTCAAACCTAGTCACTATTGGCTGTTGTCGTTCTGACGTCACTCCTTGCCAGAGTGAGTGATTGGCGGCCTCTAGAGGCCTCTTCTATTTGTTCTCAATAATCTACTCCGGATTCTGCTCCGAATCCGAATCTGTTTTGGATTAATTGGGTGCAAATAGAACAGCAGAATCTGTTTTGGATTCGCTGGATCAAAACAATAACAACGAGAGGCCAGTCGCTGCCCAGCCGTCACACTAGTCACTTCTCCAAGGAAGTGTTGAGAGTTACAACTTTCATTTCCTGATGCATTTAGGGTGACAGCGGCATCCCTAATTATCACCAACCTGCTTATTGTACAATAAAAAATCTTTATATAACTAAATGTGTTATTGAAAACACCATTAGATTCTTGAAAAGTAGATTCAAGTCTGATGAACCTCAAGGTTAACCTTGACAATGTTACACCTATTATTTCTTTACAAATACTGCTCCACCTCTTTATTATAAATATACTATACATAGTGTATTCAACATATCTGTGAAGGTTTCTGGCGGTGCTCACCATTTTTTACCTCGCAAAACTTCTTTGAAATTATGATAGGTTATGTTAGGTTGGTTAGATTATGTCAAGTTATGGTTATGTTAAAGTTGCTAGGTTACGGTTATGTTATGGTTAGGTTTAGTTAGGTTCGATTATATAAGCTTTTTACATTTTATCACCCGGAAGTTAGGGTTCGCAAATTAGTTTTTTGGGGGGTTTGGGTATTAAAATGTAAAAATCTTATGTAACCGAACCTAACTGAACCGCACCAAACCTAACTTAACATAACTGCAAACTAACCTAACCATAACTTAACCTAACTTAACCAACATAACATAACTTCAAAGACGTTTTGCGAGGTAAATAATGGTAAACACCCCCTAACACCTTCACAGATGTGTTGAGTACACTATGTATAGTATGTAAGACTTCATGTATATAATAAAGAGATGGAGCAGTAGTTGTAAAGAAATACCCCATATTTTTTTATATGTCTAATCTGTAGCGCCGATAGGCTTTCCCTGGTTAGGTTAGATTTGGGTAAAACTTAACTTTTACATCCAGCCAAAATACCTTACATTCCCACATGTCCTCATGTTTATTGGGAGAAGATGGGGAATGGGGATATCTTATTAACTATTTATTTGGGACGATAATGTGTACCGAGTACAACGGGCCAACTATCATTACGGTGATTCCTTTGCGGAATCACCGGTAAATCCTCGTATTCTCGACGCTCGTTAAGATACCTTGTTATGGTTAGAGTAGGTACTACTAGCGAAAGAGGATGATGGGAAAACGCGTGACGTCACTGGAACTGAGGATATATATACCGGTCTGGGCGGAAGGTCAGTCACTAGTGTTCCGTGACTCCGCTCCAGACAGGTAAGCCTTCAGTGTTCCTAAAAGCCTTGCCACACTTGAAAAACATTGTTATTAATATCTAACGGTAAATTGTCCTCCCGGATACAGCTGCCGAGAGGACCAGCAAAAGACTGTCTTTCGGTTGGTGTTTGACGAAGGCTGCATGTGGAGTTGCCTCTCAAACAAGGACGACGGCCAGAAGGACCCAGTGACTCTCAAACAATATTTGTGGCGTGAGTGTATTTTGGTCGTTTTCCATCAGTTCCCTCACGTATAGTTAGGTAGGATAGAATAGGAATATTTGTGTTAAGGTATATGTTTATGTTTGTGTCGCTAAGGGTGGATAAGCATTTGTAAGAGCACCACCACGGATATAGCGAGTACTTTATTTATTTATTCATCATTAAAGTTAACCATTATTTTACCATTCTCGTTTTTTCTTCTTAACGTCGGACCCTCGGTACAGTGGTTGCAGCGGTGTAGATGCAAATTACGCATCAGCCCACGTTGTCCGGGAGACGCTACAGTGTGCTAGTTAAGTAGGTAATTAGCCCCCCTTCCAGTTAATTTTTTATTCCCTTACAGAGTAGTGATTAGTGATTGGTGATTAGAATAGTTACGTAGAGTTAATAGTGATGCATTGTTTTGTTTTTTTAAGTGTTAGTGATAGTGTTAGTGGACTAATACGCTCAAAGTCTCCTCTGCGGGCACCTGTCCCCAGATTGTTAAGCGAGTCGCGGTCTTCGGATCGCCGGGCGTCCTTCCCCCCTCCAATTAAATTTTAATTATGAATTCTCAGATAGACTTGTTAGGCGACTCGTGGTTTCCCCAGGAGGAAATAACAGAAGTGGGTGAACAAGCGCTTGGTGGAGCAATAAAACCAGTGTGTTCAGAAGTCGGTCATCACGATCAGAGGAAGATGGAGTCCTTTATTATTCTAAACAGAAAAGAGATAACACCTTGCTCGATTCGTTGGTGGTGCCCACGGTAATGAAACGGAAAGCCCATGCTATGTTTTTTTTAAATTGAAACGTCGGATGAGTGTGACGCGGGAGTTAGGGATATTGACTTATACGTGAGGGCGACTATGGTGGTGCCAAATACACACTCCTCCACTTCGAGGGTGGACGAGGCAGTTACTACTACAACCATCATTACAACCACCACCTCACTGTCAACGGCGACACAATCCACCGTGCCGCAGACAAGTTAACACTAGTTGTGGGTGATGGAGGTTCTATAGTCGACATGAGCGAGATCGTGTTTCCTTCCGAGGATGAGGATGACACGGAGGAACCACGCAGAGCCCGAAGGCCTGTGAGGAATTCCTAGAGGAGTGTTGAGAGGGAGAGATGGTAGTAAGTAGACCCCTGGGTGGTTAAAGGAAAGGTTACTGCCTATAAAAACTCTTTTGCAGCGGCGAGGAGATGCCGAACTGGTAAACTGGTCCCGCAGCTGAAGCAGAGATCACCGCAGTCCTGGGGGCTCTGTAGTGCCCAGGTAAAGGACTGGAAGTTCACCCCCCATGGATGAAGGCTTTGGTGAGACCCCGTCGAGGATCACCACCCTGCTCAGTTTGCCAGGACTGGTTGGGAGTTGGGTTCACCTATTCCGACCAGGAGGTCGAGTCACGTCTGACTCGGAAGTCTTGCATAGAGACAAGAAGAAAGAAGAAGAAGAAGAAGACCGGTCCCGTCTTATGTTGATAATATATAAACTCATGTTCTTACGAGTGTGAGAATACGAGGATTTATTTTTTTTAAAGAGGAAAGCCGTGTACCGAGTACAACGGGCCAACTATCATTACGGTGATTCCTTTGCGGAATCACCGGTAAATCCTCGTATTCTCGACGCTCGTTAAGATACCTTGTTATGGTTAGAGTAGGTACTACTAGCGAAAGAGGATGATGGGAAAACGCGTGACGTCACTGGAACTGAGGATATATATACCGGTCTGGGCGGAAGGTCAGTCACTAGTGTTCCGTGACTCCGCTCCAGACAGGTAAGCCTTCAGTGTTCCTAAAAGCCTTGCCACACTTGAAAAACATTGTTATTAATATCTAACGGTAAATTGTCCTCCCGGATACAGCTGCCGAGAGGACCAGCAAAAGACTGTCTTTCGGTTGGTGTTTGACGAAGGCTGCATGTGGAGTTGCCTCTCAAACAAGGACGACGGCCAGAAGGACCCAGTGACTCTCAAACAATATTTGTGGCGTGAGTGTATTTTGGTCGTTTTCCATCAGTTCCCTCACGTATAGTTAGGTAGGATAGAATAGGAATATTTGTGTTAAGGTATATGTTTATGTTTGTGTCGCTAAGGGTGGATAAGCATTTGTAAGAGCACCACCACGGATATAGCGAGTACTTTATTTATTTATTCATCATTAAAGTTAACCATTATTTTACCATTCTCGTTTTTTCTTCTTAACGTCGGACCCTCGGTACAGTGGTTGCAGCGGTGTAGATGCAAATTACGCATCAGCCCACGTTGTCCGGGAGACGCTACAGTGTGCTAGTTAAGTAGGTAATTAGCCCCCCTTCCAGTTAATTTTTTATTCCCTTACAGAGTAGTGATTAGTGATTGGTGATTAGAATAGTTACGTAGAGTTAATAGTGATGCATTGTTTTGTTTTTTTAAGTGTTAGTGATAGTGTTAGTGGACTAATACGCTCAAAGTCTCCTCTGCGGGCACCTGTCCCCAGATTGTTAAGCGAGTCGCGGTCTTCGGATCGCCGGGCGTCCTTCCCCCCTCCAATTAAATTTTAATTATGAATTCTCAGATAGACTTGTTAGGCGACTCGTGGTTTCCCCAGGAGGAAATAACAGAAGTGGGTGAACAAGCGCTTGGTGGAGCAATAAAACCAGTGTGTTCAGAAGTCGGTCATCACGATCAGAGGAAGATGGAGTCCTTTATTATTCTAAACAGAAAAGAGATAACACCTTGCTCGATTCGTTGGTGGTGCCCACGGTAATGAAACGGAAAGCCCATGCTATGTTTTTTTTAAATTGAAACGTCGGATGAGTGTGACGCGGGAGTTAGGGATATTGACTTATACGTGAGGGCGACTATGGTGGTGCCAAATACACACTCCTCCACTTCGAGGGTGGACGAGGCAGTTACTACTACAACCATCATTACAACCACCACCTCACTGTCAACGGCGACACAATCCACCGTGCCGCAGACAAGTTAACACTAGTTGTGGGTGATGGAGGTTCTATAGTCGACATGAGCGAGATCGTGTTTCCTTCCGAGGATGAGGATGACACGGAGGAACCACGCAGAGCCCGAAGGCCTGTGAGGAATTCCTAGAGGAGTGTTGAGAGGGAGAGATGGTAGTAAGTAGACCCCTGGGTGGTTAAAGGAAAGGTTACTGCCTATAAAAACTCTTTTGCAGCGGCGAGGAGATGCCGAACTGGTAAACTGGTCCCGCAGCTGAAGCAGAGATCACCGCAGTCCTGGGGGCTCTGTAGTGCCCAGGTAAAGGACTGGAAGTTCACCCCCCATGGATGAAGGCTTTGGTGAGACCCCGTCGAGGATCACCACCCTGCTCAGTTTGCCAGGACTGGTTGGGAGTTGGGTTCACCTATTCCGACCAGGAGGTCGAGTCACGTCTGACTCGGAAGTCTTGCATAGAGACAAGAAGAAAGAAGAAGAAGAAGAAGACCGGTCCCGTCTTATGTTGATAATATATAAACTCATGTTCTTACGAGTGTGAGAATACGAGGATTTATTTTTTTTAAAGAGGAAAGCCGTGTACCGAGTACAACGGGCCAACTATCATTACGGTGATTCCTTTGCGGAATCACCGGTAAATCCTCGTATTCTCGACGCTCGTTAAGATACCTTGTTATGGTTAGAGTAGGTACTACTAGCGAAAGAGGATGATGGGAAAACGCGTGACGTCACTGGAACTGAGGATATATATACCGGTCTGGGCGGAAGGTCAGTCACTAGTGTTCCGTGACTCCGCTCCAGACAGGTAAGCCTTCAGTGTTCCTAAAAGCCTTGCCACACTTGAAAAACATTGTTATTAATATCTAACGGTAAATTGTCCTCCCGGATACAGCTGCCGAGAGGACCAGCAAAAGACTGTCTTTCGGTTGGTGTTTGACGAAGGCTGCATGTGGAGTTGCCTCTCAAACAAGGACGACGGCCAGAAGGACCCAGTGACTCTCAAACAATATTTGTGGCGTGAGTGTATTTTGGTCGTTTTCCATCAGTTCCCTCACGTATAGTTAGGTAGGATAGAATAGGAATATTTGTGTTAAGGTATATGTTTATGTTTGTGTCGCTAAGGGTGGATAAGCATTTGTAAGAGCACCACCACGGATATAGCGAGTACTTTATTTATTTATTCATCATTAAAGTTAACCATTATTTTACCATTCTCGTTTTTTCTTCTTAACGTCGGACCCTCGGTACAGTGGTTGCAGCGGTGTAGATGCAAATTACGCATCAGCCCACGTTGTCCGGGAGACGCTACAGTGTGCTAGTTAAGTAGGTAATTAGCCCCCCTTCCAGTTAATTTTTTATTCCCTTACAGAGTAGTGATTAGTGATTGGTGATTAGAATAGTTACGTAGAGTTAATAGTGATGCATTGTTTTGTTTTTTTAAGTGTTAGTGATAGTGTTAGTGGACTAATACGCTCAAAGTCTCCTCTGCGGGCACCTGTCCCCAGATTGTTAAGCGAGTCGCGGTCTTCGGATCGCCGGGCGTCCTTCCCCCCTCCAATTAAATTTTAATTATGAATTCTCAGATAGACTTGTTAGGCGACTCGTGGTTTCCCCAGGAGGAAATAACAGAAGTGGGTGAACAAGCGCTTGGTGGAGCAATAAAACCAGTGTGTTCAGAAGTCGGTCATCACGATCAGAGGAAGATGGAGTCCTTTATTATTCTAAACAGAAAAGAGATAACACCTTGCTCGATTCGTTGGTGGTGCCCACGGTAATGAAACGGAAAGCCCATGCTATGTTTTTTTTAAATTGAAACGTCGGATGAGTGTGACGCGGGAGTTAGGGATATTGACTTATACGTGAGGGCGACTATGGTGGTGCCAAATACACACTCCTCCACTTCGAGGGTGGACGAGGCAGTTACTACTACAACCATCATTACAACCACCACCTCACTGTCAACGGCGACACAATCCACCGTGCCGCAGACAAGTTAACACTAGTTGTGGGTGATGGAGGTTCTATAGTCGACATGAGCGAGATCGTGTTTCCTTCCGAGGATGAGGATGACACGGAGGAACCACGCAGAGCCCGAAGGCCTGTGAGGAATTCCTAGAGGAGTGTTGAGAGGGAGAGATGGTAGTAAGTAGACCCCTGGGTGGTTAAAGGAAAGGTTACTGCCTATAAAAACTCTTTTGCAGCGGCGAGGAGATGCCGAACTGGTAAACTGGTCCCGCAGCTGAAGCAGAGATCACCGCAGTCCTGGGGGCTCTGTAGTGCCCAGGTAAAGGACTGGAAGTTCACCCCCCATGGATGAAGGCTTTGGTGAGACCCCGTCGAGGATCACCACCCTGCTCAGTTTGCCAGGACTGGTTGGGAGTTGGGTTCACCTATTCCGACCAGGAGGTCGAGTCACGTCTGACTCGGAAGTCTTGCATAGAGACAAGAAGAAAGAAGAAGAAGAAGAAGACCGGTCCCGTCTTATGTTGATAATATATAAACTCATGTTCTTACGAGTGTGAGAATACGAGGATTTATTTTTTTTAAAGAGGAAAGCCGTGTACCGAGTACAACGGGCCAACTATCATTACGGTGATTCCTTTGCGGAATCACCGGTAAATCCTCGTATTCTCGACGCTCGTTAAGATACCTTGTTATGGTTAGAGTAGGTACTACTAGCGAAAGAGGATGATGGGAAAACGCGTGACGTCACTGGAACTGAGGATATATATACCGGTCTGGGCGGAAGGTCAGTCACTAGTGTTCCGTGACTCCGCTCCAGACAGGTAAGCCTTCAGTGTTCCTAAAAGCCTTGCCACACTTGAAAAACATTGTTATTAATATCTAACGGTAAATTGTCCTCCCGGATACAGCTGCCGAGAGGACCAGCAAAAGACTGTCTTTCGGTTGGTGTTTGACGAAGGCTGCATGTGGAGTTGCCTCTCAAACAAGGACGACGGCCAGAAGGACCCAGTGACTCTCAAACAATATTTGTGGCGTGAGTGTATTTTGGTCGTTTTCCATCAGTTCCCTCACGTATAGTTAGGTAGGATAGAATAGGAATATTTGTGTTAAGGTATATGTTTATGTTTGTGTCGCTAAGGGTGGATAAGCATTTGTAAGAGCACCACCACGGATATAGCGAGTACTTTATTTATTTATTCATCATTAAAGTTAACCATTATTTTACCATTCTCGTTTTTTCTTCTTAACGTCGGACCCTCGGTACAGTGGTTGCAGCGGTGTAGATGCAAATTACGCATCAGCCCACGTTGTCCGGGAGACGCTACAGTGTGCTAGTTAAGTAGGTAATTAGCCCCCCTTCCAGTTAATTTTTTATTCCCTTACAGAGTAGTGATTAGTGATTGGTGATTAGAATAGTTACGTAGAGTTAATAGTGATGCATTGTTTTGTTTTTTTAAGTGTTAGTGATAGTGTTAGTGGACTAATACGCTCAAAGTCTCCTCTGCGGGCACCTGTCCCCAGATTGTTAAGCGAGTCGCGGTCTTCGGATCGCCGGGCGTCCTTCCCCCCTCCAATTAAATTTTAATTATGAATTCTCAGATAGACTTGTTAGGCGACTCGTGGTTTCCCCAGGAGGAAATAACAGAAGTGGGTGAACAAGCGCTTGGTGGAGCAATAAAACCAGTGTGTTCAGAAGTCGGTCATCACGATCAGAGGAAGATGGAGTCCTTTATTATTCTAAACAGAAAAGAGATAACACCTTGCTCGATTCGTTGGTGGTGCCCACGGTAATGAAACGGAAAGCCCATGCTATGTTTTTTTTAAATTGAAACGTCGGATGAGTGTGACGCGGGAGTTAGGGATATTGACTTATACGTGAGGGCGACTATGGTGGTGCCAAATACACACTCCTCCACTTCGAGGGTGGACGAGGCAGTTACTACTACAACCATCATTACAACCACCACCTCACTGTCAACGGCGACACAATCCACCGTGCCGCAGACAAGTTAACACTAGTTGTGGGTGATGGAGGTTCTATAGTCGACATGAGCGAGATCGTGTTTCCTTCCGAGGATGAGGATGACACGGAGGAACCACGCAGAGCCCGAAGGCCTGTGAGGAATTCCTAGAGGAGTGTTGAGAGGGAGAGATGGTAGTAAGTAGACCCCTGGGTGGTTAAAGGAAAGGTTACTGCCTATAAAAACTCTTTTGCAGCGGCGAGGAGATGCCGAACTGGTAAACTGGTCCCGCAGCTGAAGCAGAGATCACCGCAGTCCTGGGGGCTCTGTAGTGCCCAGGTAAAGGACTGGAAGTTCACCCCCCATGGATGAAGGCTTTGGTGAGACCCCGTCGAGGATCACCACCCTGCTCAGTTTGCCAGGACTGGTTGGGAGTTGGGTTCACCTATTCCGACCAGGAGGTCGAGTCACGTCTGACTCGGAAGTCATGCATAGAGACAAGAAGAAAGAAGAAGAAGAAGAAGACCGGTCCCGTCTTATGTTGATAATATATAAACTCATGTTCTTACGAGTGTGAGAATACGAGGATTTATTTTTTTTAAAGAGGAAAGCCGTGTACCGAGTACAACGGGCCAACTATCATTACGGTGATTCCTTTGCGGAATCACCGGTAAATCCTCGTATTCTCGACGCTCGTTAAGATACCTTGTTATGGTTAGAGTAGGTACTACTAGCGAAAGAGGATGATGGGAAAACGCGTGACGTCACTGGAACTGAGGATATATATACCGGTCTGGGCGGAAGGTCAGTCACTAGTGTTCCGTGACTCCGCTCCAGACAGGTAAGCCTTCAGTGTTCCTAAAAGCCTTGCCACACTTGAAAAACATTGTTATTAATATCTAACGGTAAATTGTCCTCCCGGATACAGCTGCCGAGAGGACCAGCAAAAGACTGTCTTTCGGTTGGTGTTTGACGAAGGCTGCATGTGGAGTTGCCTCTCAAACAAGGACGACGGCCAGAAGGACCCAGTGACTCTCAAACAATATTTGTGGCGTGAGTGTATTTTGGTCGTTTTCCATCAGTTCCCTCACGTATAGTTAGGTAGGATAGAATAGGAATATTTGTGTTAAGGTATATGTTTATGTTTGTGTCGCTAAGGGTGGATAAGCATTTGTAAGAGCACCACCACGGATATAGCGAGTACTTTATTTATTTATTCATCATTAAAGTTAACCATTATTTTACCATTCTTGTTTTCTCTTCTTAACTGACCCTCGGTACAAATGAGTGTCAGAATCATTTGTGTATATCAATGTTGAGTAGAGCTTCCCCTTAACCAAAATAAACTTTGGGGATATCTTATTTAACTATTCATATGCTACGGTTATACATATTTTTGCAAACATTTATGCAGAATTATTGTACCATTTAATCTCTTTCACGTACAAGTAAGTTGTTTTCTTGGGAGTATATATCAAAATTCAAAGAAAATAAATAACCCGATTAGAGGCTGCTGTTATATCTCCTTCGTTTCTGGTATTCATCACCATTATTATACAATTTTAAGCCTACAGTAGTATTTCTGAAACATTTTTCTACCACTTATTATTTTTCTCGTATATATACACTGTTTTTATTAGAGGTATATATCAATAATAGATTCCGAGAAGAGGCTGCTGTTATATATCTCCTTTGTTTTTTATATTCATCACCACTATTATACAATTCTGTGCCTACAGTAACATTTCTACAATATTTCTCTACCGCTTACTATCTTCCTCGTATATATACACTGTTTTATTGGAGGTATATATCAATATTAACTTCTGAGAAGAGGCTGGCTCAGGCTGGTGCAAAAAACCCGCGAACGAGTGTCGTCTGCTATAACCCACCTCCCAAATCAGATTCGACGGATTCAGGAATCTGTTACAGATCACGGGTTAAGATGGTAAATAGAACACGATTTCGCGGCTAAGCCCCGCCCAGAGCGGCCAAGCCCCACCCAGATTCAGTGATCTGAAACGGATTCACGCAAATAGAAGAGGCCTTATGCTAGCGTTCTCTCGTGACTTGACGTCATAAATACAGACACACTCTCATTGGCTGTTGACACTTATTTGCCTGTGAAATTATTTACATTTTTTGTGTGTGGGTAAATTTACTGGATACTTCCCAGTGTATCAACTCTATTTTTTGTGCTTGATTCTATGTACTTTACCTTTTGTGTGTACTTATTAGCGTTTTTTTCCACATTTCTACATATATGTTTGTAGTGTTTTCCACAAACAAAACACATTGTGTACACATAATTATATGAGTGTTAACATCTACATGTTACTCACTCATACATCGGTGATACATTACGCACAAACATAAATTCTACTCAAACAAACAACAAACCCACAACTGAACACAAACAAGATAAGTTAGCCATAAACACTGAACATATGTACCGTTTCGGTATAGACACTATCTTCTCATCTACTTTCTATGCTGCCACCACGACACCACTTGGGCATCGACACTGTCTTCACTAATATGTCTATCACTATTACTACTATTAGGGCCTTTCCCTGGGGCCGATGAGAGAGAAAAGAAAAGAATCAAATGGATAAATGAGCAGACTTTATTTAATAATAAAATAAGAAATGTACTTGCGATATCCGTGGTGGTGCTCTTACAAACAACTTATCCTACCACACACGACACTTTACACTGCACAAAAATAAACAAACATATAGATACAAATGAAAATATTACTAGCTAAAATCCTACCTACGTTACGTGAGGGGAACTGATGGAAACTAGCCAAAACACACTCACGGCAATAATGTTGGGGTGTCATCGTCCTTGTCCTGTCGTCCACAGCTTACAGGGCAGATTACCCAGGCAGTCTTTGGCACTCCGTCAGAAGCCTGACGGTAGAAGACAGTCGTTTGCTGATCCTCCTCGGGAGCTATAGCCGGGAGGACAATTTTATATTATTAGCCATTAATATTAATACGATGGTTTTTTTCAAGTGTTTGGCAAGTTCCTAGGACCACAAGTTTCTTACCTAACTGAAGCGGAGTCACGGAACACTAGTGACTGACCTTATTTTTTTTTTTTTTTTTTTCCTTCAGCCATGGCATAGGCTATTAGGCCATATAAATTTAAGTTATACTTGTTTTATTTTAAAAAATTTTATTTATTTTTTTTTTTTTTTATTTATTTATTTTTTTTTTTTTTTTTGGCCCTCAGCCATGGCATAGGCTATTAGGCCATATAAATTTAAGTTTTTACTTGTTTTATTTAAAAAGTTTTTTTATTTATTTTTTTTTTTTTTTTTTTTTTTTTTTTTATTTATTAAATTTTAAATTCACTTTAATTTATTTAATTATTTGTTTTTTATTCATTTTATATTTTTATACATAGAAATACATTCATACAATTTCAGACACGCATCATGCACACACATTCATACTTGGGAGCCTGAACCTAAGGCAAAAACTAAAGTCATTAGTCAGGGGAGGTGAGGGACAAAAATAGTACATACATACAATGGGGAGGATACGTACGAATACGTATTTACAATAAACATGGGGAATAATTGACATTCACGCCAGACATATAATACATACTCTCATTCATATGAAAATATATTTATATTAAGAGAAAGTGCAGTATATACAAGGTGATACAATAATAAAAAGCATTGGAATATACAAGTAAGTCATAACTCTTTGATTAAATTGGTCTCGGCCAGTAAAATCATCAGGTTATCGACCACATCCGGATGCTGGTCACCCAGAAGGGTGGTCTGCGTCATCGGAAGGCGGCGGGCCTCACAGCAAGCTGCGAGGGACCGTCGCGCCTCCCGATAACGTACACAGTGAAGCAGGATGTGGTCGATAGAGAGGGTAGTGTGGCAGGTGATGCATTGGGGTGGGAAGGCGTGGGCGATGTAGGGGAGCATGTGGGTGGGTAGGGTGCAGCCCATCCTGAGGCGTGCGAGGACCACCTCCTGATGCCTTGTGGGGCGGTTGGAGGAAGCCCACTCGCCCAAGATGGGTTTTACTGTGGTAAAATGGAGGTTGTCCCAGTGACTTTGCCACAGGAGGTAAACTGATGATTTTGCAGCCGAGAGACATGACTGCAGATCGCGACGGAGGTTCCACGCTCCCTCGAGCTCTGCAGCGGATCTAGCCAGCATGTCAGCCTGCTCATTCCCGTAAATATGCGAATGACCAGGCACCCAAAACAAAGAGAAAGACTTACAGCGTAAATTTAGCTTATTAATTATATTGCCTTGGATTTCGTTGGCATCCGTACGCCCTGACTCTATCGCCTGAAGGGCTGACATAGAGTCCGTGAAAATGACAATTATGTTATGATTTGAATTTAGTGCATAGTCTATGGCTTTATCAATCGCAAACAGTTCTGAGGAAAACACCGATGTATGGGAAGGTAGTCGGAACCTGAGAGCACATTCACGCGACCAAACACTAGCACCCACACATTCACTCGACTTGGAGCCGTCAGTGTACAGGTGGAGGGAGGGAGGGAGGCTAGCGACGAGAGCCCGGAAGTGATAACCTATCTCCACTTCAGTCATGGCAGGCTTGTGGTTGGGTAGCCATTTTGTATTGGCATTGGCATTGGGCTCCCAAGGGGCTTTTGTTTGTTGCACAAGCTGGTCAACACCGTCAAGGTCCACTTCACACTTCTGGCATATAGTGTGAAGGCGGACAGCTAGTGGACGGTGTCGACCTGCGTGGAGATGGTGGTGCTGTTGAATCAAGTTAGCTGCCATGATACCGAGTGGAGTCTTCCGGGCCGTTGACAGGCCGTATGCCAGTAATAGGCCGTCCCGTCGCACACTTAGTGGTGGTATATTGGCCTCAACCTCCAAACGCCCCACGCGTGTACACCGTAGGGCTCCAAGACACATTCGCAGATATGCATTCTGAAATACATCCAACCTCCTCAGTGTTGCGTCCGACGCAGACCCATACACCGGTGAGCCATAGTCTAAGTGAGAACGAATTAAGGACTTGTACACCATTAATAAAGATTTTCTGTCTGCTCCCCAAGAAGTACCTGATAGGTATTTTAGGACATTGACTTTTTTATGGCAACGAACTAGTAAATAATTTTTGTGTGTTTTCCAATTGAGTCTGCTGTCAAAATGCAGATCCAAGAACTTAACTGAATTTTGAAACGGTATCGGCTGACCTTGAAGAGAAATATGCAAAGCGGGAATTTTACGTTGAGTGAAAACTACACCGATACACTTTGGAACAGAAAACTTAAATCCCCACAGAGAGGCCCACTGTTGGACGGAGTCAAGAGCAATTTGAATCCGTCCAGTCGAGAACTGCGCATTTGGCGACGAATGCCATAACGCACAGTCGTCAGCATAGAGCGAGTATTTAAGATTTCTTGGGACAGGAGTTGATGACAGAATATCATTAATCATAACACAAAATAATGTAGGACTAAGAACACTACCCTGTGCTACCTCATTTTCCTGGACATAAATGTCCGAGAATACGTTACCGGGAAGCTTGACAGAGAAAGTTCTGTCCTGTAAGAAACTATGAACAAAAATAGGCAAGTTACCTCTTAAACCGTGAGCATGGAGTTTCATGAGGATACCGTGTCGCCATGTCATGTCGAAGGCTTTGTGAATGTCCAAGAACACTCCTATCATGAATTCTTTTTTGGCGAAAGCCTCTGAAATGCAATGCTCCAGGTGCATTAAATGGTCCATCGTGCTTCGGTATTTCCGAAAGCCCGATTGTTGACCACTTAACACACCTTTTGCTTCTAAAACAAAAAGCAGCCTTTTGTTGATCATGCGTTCTATGACCTTACAGAGACAGCTCGTGAGCGCAATAGGGCGAAACGCACTGGGTATAGGGATAACATGAGCAAAGTGCCAAGATTGGGGGAAGGTATGAGTGGTCCAGATTCTATTATAAAGGGAGAATAATTTAGTAAGTGAACTAGGACCGAGAATTTGGAGCATGCTGTATGATATTTGATCTGGACCAGGATTGGAGCCTTTACAGGATTTCAGGGCAAGGAGGAGTTCATCCGGCGTAAACTCTGAGTTGTAATCAGTGTTTACGCCTCCTATGGCAAAGTTTGGGACTGTTTGTTCTGCTGCCTCCTTCCGCTGCAACCACTGTACCGAGGGTCAGTGTTACCACCACTGTACCGTAGGTAAATGTTACTTTCTATTGACACCGCTGTCATCACTGTACCGTTTCGGTATATATACCACTCGCTTTCAGTGACGTCACGAGTTTTCCCATCATTCCTCATATCTAGTTGTCCCTACTCTAACGATAACAAGGTGTTTAACTGTTGAACGAGTGTTAAGAATACGAGGATTTAACCTGTGATTCCGTAAAGGAATCACCGTAATAATAGTTGGCCAGTTGCACTCGGTACACATACAAAAACATAGAAACTACCATTTTCTTTAAGTGATTTTAAGGGTGACTTGTCTATATACATGTACTTATTATAAACAATGCTTACAGACCCGTGCCGTCACCTGCATTTTTAAGTCTGCAAACAAGTAACCTTGTGTTATCCTTGTGCTGAAAGGTTCTACCTTGCCGTGCCTTCACTCATCGAATCACCGATCCGTGAGTAGCTGGTCACTGGTAATAATAATTTTTCTCATCTTTTTTTTTTACAGTAATTTTGTGTGTCATAACTTTTCCTGTGACTACGCAATATTTTTTTTTTGTGTATTGCGTATGTATAACCACCAGCTTCGTTCTGGAAAAACTTATCAGGCAGTTGTTCACACTCACACCATCAGGATGTCTCGCCCATCATCTCTATCTGTCTCTGGTTCATTCATACACCTGCCTCAGACTTGTTCATCTCTCCCTGCTGTCAACACTCCCACTATTAAGCTTCTCCATCAGGAACCTTCCTTAAAACGCTTTTCCGGAGAGGACTCAGCTCACTCTCCGTTAGCCTTTATACAGCAGTGTGAGGATGTTATGAGAAATTCAATTATTATGCAGGATGCTGATAAAATTTCCTTTATTAGGCCATCAAGACTCCCACGCCTGCCGGCCAGCTGCTGAGCGTCCAGGGAGTCGGGCTGGCTTGGACCGACTCCTACCAGTACCTCGGGGTGTGGGTGGACAGGCAGCTGTCCTTCACGCAGCACGTCACATACCTGAGGGAACGGACGCAGGCCCGGCTCAACTTGATGAGGGCGATGACGCGGCCGAGCGCGGGGGCCACCTTCCCCGTCCTCCGCCTCTATTACCTGCAGGCAGTGCGCTCCCTGGTGGACTACAGTGCACCTGTCCTCGTAGCGCTGCCCCGGCAGCAGCAGCAGCGCCTGGAGGTGGTGCAGAACACCGCCATGAGGACCATGTTGGGGGCACCGAGGTGGTGCAGCGCCTGTGTCATGCAGAGCCAGGCCCACCTGATGCCCCTCACCGCCAGGGTGAAGTGCATCGTGGCCTGCCGGGTGGCCAGAGTGCTCCAGCGCGACGTGGAGGGCGTGGCGCAGAAGAGACTCCGGGTGGTCATGGCGCAGGGCATCGAGTGTCTGCGCAACAACAGGTGGCTCATAAACGTCACCTTAGCAGCCACCACCCTCAGCCAGGCGGAGAACTGGCTGTGGTGTGACCCTGACACCCCCCACCCTGCCTACACTCCACCACCACCATGGGAGCTCCCCGCCGCCGACTTCACCGCCACACAGCTGCCCGCCAGCAAGGTGCACTGCCTCACCGAGGAGCTACGCCAACACGCCCTTAGATCCATGTCTGAGGTCACGGAGCCGGGCAGCGCAATCTACTTCACCGACGGCTCCGTCGATCCCGACAGCGGGAGGTCCGGCGCCGCCTTCGTCACGAGCGGTCTGACGCGGGCGTGGAGGACGTCAGACCACTGCTCCACCCTCCAGACGGAACTGGTAGCGATCCTGCACGCCCTTCAGCACGCTCTGCTCCGCCGGGAGGCCACAGTGGTGATACACACGGACTCCAGGTCGGGGCTGCAAGCGCTGCAGCACGCCCACGCCCATACCAGGGACAACATCCACCTCACCACCACCATCCTGGGCACCCTGCAGGACCTGGCAGCACAGGGCAGGCGGGTCCAGCTCCACTGGATTCCCAGCCACGTGGGCGTGCGCGGTAACGAGGCTGCCGACGAGGCCGCCAAGGGAGCCGCCCACGGCCCCACCATCACCTGGACCGTGCGCCCCAGCCTGCAGCAGTTCAAGGCGCAGGCCAAGCGCATGGCCGCCCACAACGCCCACCAGCAACACCAGGAATGGGAGGCGTCCAAGAAGCAAGCGGCGTGGTATGCTGCAGCCACCGCCTACCGCCCACTGGACGCCGCCCACCACCAGCCCAGAGCAGACGGCGTGCTGCTGCAGCGTGTCAGGCTGGGTTACTGCACGCGGGAAGAGCTACACGACGACTTTGTGGCGGGGAGGTGCGAGCACTGCGGCGGCCGCTCCCGGCGCCCACTGGTACACTACCTCCTCTCCTGCCCAGCCACCGCCTGCCTCAGGCCAGAGCCAGCGCCCGCCGCCCACCCTGTACGAGGCGCCCTACTGAGGGCACGAGAGGCAAGTGCTGCCCAGTTGGTCCGCCGCACACCAACAAATGTGCTGCTGAAGGTGCTGCGAACAGCACCCCCCCCGCGCTGATCGCCGCCCGCGCCCAGCCGGGCGACGGGTGGTGAGGACCGCCACCACCCACCAGTAACAGACAAGCCACGCGCGGGACACTCCGCCGTGTCTTGACTCACTACTACACCGGCGGGCTCCCCGCTTTGTGTAATATGTACATTTGTATATATGTGCCATGTATAAGTGTACATTATTACATAATAACCTTTAAAAAAAATAATAAATAAATACCACTCCACCACCACCACCCCACGATCATGTTGTGAACTCGCATGTCCGACGCGCTTAGTGACACGTGCCCCTCGCTTCCATGCCCTCAGTAACAGTGATAGTGTGTGCCTTGCAACGCCACCATGATCTCAGTGACCAGTGCAGTGCAAGGGCTGGCGCCCGTAGCCACCCCAGGGGTTAAGCGGACGCTGAACCGCTCACTTTCAGCATCACCGGCGGAGACCTCCACGCCGAAGAGGACCGCCCGCAGCTTGGAGCCGGAGTTCTCCCACGCAGAGGAGGCCCCCAGCGATGATAGCGGTCGCCTCGTTATCGACGAGACCCCCCAGACCGAGGTCCAGCAGGAGGACGAGGGAGGCTGGGAAACGGTCTCGAACTCCCGACGAGGCCCCCGGCCCAAGTTCAAGCTTGTGCACCAGGATGACACCACCAGTGCATACCAGACTGTGACGGAGCTGGAGAGCGCGCACCCTGCCCTGCGTATAAACGTACGCCCCACGCTCACCAGCGAATACGTCCTCACCCCGAAGGACGACTGGTCGGAGGCCCTGCTGCGCCGCCTCGCCGAGGAAGGGGACCGTGTGATACTGCTCGACCCCAGCGTGAGGAGGCATAAGGTGGTGCTGAAGCGCTACCCCATCACCCTCCCCCTCCAGGCTGTCGAGGCCCACCCCCACGTGCTCTCGGCAACACGGCTTCGGGCGCACAGAGACAAGGTCCCCACGAGGCAGATCTTGTTGGTGTACGAGGGGCCGCTGCCCCCCAAGCTGGACCTGGGCAGCTGGGGACGCTATGCCCTGCGCCCCTACCAGGGTGAGCCGGTGAGGTGCTACAAGTGCCAGCGCTTCGGGCACCTCCAGGCCAGGTGCCAACACCCTGTCAGGTGTGGCGTATGCAGCCAAGCGCACCCCCACGGAGCAGTGCATCGATCGCCACAAGGCCAGCGAGGTCACCACGGCACGGTGCCCTAACTACACCAAGGGGCACCACGCGTGGAACGTGAAATGCCCCGAACGCATGAGGAGGATGCCACAGGGACACCAGCAGCAGCAGCAGCAGCAGCAGAGGGAACCACATGGCCACCCCCAGCAAAACAGAAACCGCCACCTTGTTCCCGCGCCACCACCAGCCAGGTCAGAATGGGTCACCCACCCACCCCCCACCCCTGGCCGGCCCGGCACACGTCAGGGCGGACCAGGGGAGGGGAAGTGGCAGGCAGCGAGCGGACTACCACAGCAGCAGCAGCAGAGGGAACCCTCCCAGCAACAAGGCAGGCGACGCTTTGTTCCCACGCCACCAGACAGGCCGGCCTCCCACCCGCCCCCCACCCCTCAACGGCCCGGCTCAGGACAGGTCGAGGGAGGGCAGGGGGAGGGGCAGGCAGCGACCAGCAGCCGCACCACCGTTAACTCCGCCCACACCTCCACCCAGCCTCCCACCTCCTTGGTCCCCCAGCCACAGAGGAGGGGGGGACGCAGGGACCGCGCCCACCACGCCCGCCTCGTCGAGGAGCAGCCCACGGCGCTGCCCAATGCCCAACCACCGACAGAGTCTCGACCCTCTGGCCACGGTGAGGGACTGAATGAAGAGGGCAACGCCATTGTAGACGTCATCCTTGTGTGTGTGGTGCGACTGGTAAAGAGGCTGCTTGACCGCCGGCAGGGCACCGCAGCCATCACTGAGCAGGACCTCGAAGCACTCCTCCACGAAGAGATGCTCACCGACGTCTTAGGGGGCGCCCTCCAGCCCCCACCGTCACCTTCAACGACGAGGGAGCCCACCCAACACCCTCTCCACCCACCGCACGCCCACAATCAGGATGGAGGTACGGAGTGAAAGCACCGCCCACCTAGCCCACGCGCCGGCGCCCACGCTGAGGGTGCTGCAGTGGAATGTGCAGGGCCTCCGCCCCAAGAAACACCAGGTACTGCAAGCCGTCTTCCAGGAGGACCTGGACCTGGTTCTCCTGCAGGAGACACAAATGTGCTGCTGAAGGTGCTGCGAACAGCACCCCCCCCGCGCTGATCGCCGCCCGCGCCCAGCCGGGCGACGGCTGGTGAGGACCGCCACCACCCACCAGTAACAGACAAGCCACGCGCGGGACACACCGCCGTGTCTTGACTCACTACTACACCGGCGGGCTCCCCGCTTTGTGTAACATGTACATTTGTATATATATGCCATGTATAAGTGTACATTATTACATAATAAACCTTTAAAAAAAAAAAAAAAAAAAAGATAATAAATACAGTCTTGACCTGACCTTCACGGAGAGAGGACGCACGTCGCTCTCGCTCCCGAGTCAGGTCAGGTTAGCCTAGGTGCGTGACCTCGCCGCGACCCTGTGCACCCCCACACATGTGTGACCTTGCAGTGCAGTGTTAACTGTGAACCACCAGAATTATATTAACATGGCAACCAGTATGCCACTAGACTTCCCCGTGCATAGCGACAGTTCGGGGAAATGGGCACGTGCGCTGTCTCCCTCATCTTCCCCCGAGAAACACGGGACACCACGGAAGGCGCCCCGCAGCTGCCAGCGTGACCTAATGGAGGACAGCAGCCACGACGAGGACGACTCGCCCACACCAGCCGCCAGTAACCGCCTGCCTGACATGCTGGAGGACGACACCGACGGCGCAGACTGTGATCTGTCCATCGCCAGCGACGAGGGGCAGCAGCAGCAGCAGGATGGTGACAGTGACCAGGGCCAGGAATGGACAACCGTCACCAGGGGCAGACACGCCCGCCACCAGCAGCCCCCGCGGCCCAAGTTCAAGCTGGGCAGCCAGGGGGACCATGGCAGCGCCTACCAAGCCATCACCGCCCTCGAGGATGAGCACCCAAGCCTGAAGATGGAGGTGAGGCCCAACCTACAGGGTGAGTACATCCTCACGCCCAAGGATGTAGACTCCGCGGCGCTCCTGCGCCACATGGCGGAGGAGGGGAGTAGGGTGCTCCTCCTTGACCCCAGTGAACGGAGGCGCAAGGTGCTGCTCGAGCGCTACCCGCTGGACCTCCCCCTCGATGCGGTAGAAGCGCATCCGCAAGTGGCCTCCGCCCAGCGTCTGCGCTCCTGGAGGGGCAAGTTGCCCACTAGGCAGGTGCTGCTTGTCTTTGTGGGGCCGCCGCCCGCCAAGCTGGACCTCGGCTGCTGGGGTAAGTACTCCCTGCGCCCCTACCAAGGAGAGCCTGTGAGGTGCTATAAGTGTCAGCGCTTCAACCACCTCCAGGCTCGATGTGCGCACACGGTCAGGTGTGGCGTGTGCAGCTTGCCCCACCCGACGGAGGAGTGCATCACCCGCCACAAGGCAAACGAGGCTACCACAGCCAAGTGCCCCAACTGTGGGAAAAGCCATCACGCGTGGAACCCCCAGTGCCTTGAACGCCTCCGCAGGCTTCCCCGGCCCAACCGCCAGCAGCAGCATCCCCAGACGCTAGCAAGACGGCAACAACAACGCCGCCCCGAGGCACCACGCGACCAACCACGGCAGCAGGCCGCCCACCAGCAACAGCACCAGCAGGCACAGCGGGACCAGCCGCAGGCCACGCAACAGCACCAGCTTCCACCACGCGGCCAGCCTCGGTCGAGGGCCCAGCAACAGCAGCGGTGGCAAGCCTTTGTTCCCGCCCCACCTCCAGTCAGGTCAGCGTGGGTCCAGGCGCGGCCGTCCCCAGACCCTGACCCCTCATCCCAGCCGGCGCCAAGGCCGGAAGGGAGGATTAGCGAGCCGGCCCCCAGCGACCATACCCAGGTGAGAAGCGGGGAAACATAGGTGCGCCGAGCAGCCATGGAGACAGACATCCCGGCTCCCCCAGCAAACCCCCCCACCCACCAGAGCGGAGCCACGCCCCGCCAGCCACACTGCCCCCGTGCCCCCGTGACGACGGCGAGGAGGAGTGACATGGCCCCGAGTGACCCTCTCCACGGCGTGCCTATCACCCTCAGCGAGGAGACTCGAGTGGTGGTGAATTGCATCATGGCGCGGATGATGCAGCTGCTGGCGAAGCTGCTCGACCGCCCTGACCAAGCCCCCGCCAGGCTGGAGGACCTGGACGCTCTCCTCCGCCAGGAAATGGTCACCGCCATCTCCGAGAGCGGCCTCCAGCCACCAACCAATCCGAGGGATCCACGCCAGCGTTCCCTCCACCCAGTCGCCTCCCACCACCAAGATGGAGAGCAGGCATGCTGAAGTCACCACCCACCACCCTCCGGAGTGCACCTCCGCCCCGCTGACCACGCCTCACTACGGGTGCTCCGGGCGGCATCTCCGCCCCGCTGATCACGACACAACAGCTGTCCGCCACAGCACAGAGGATGGCGAGCACCAGTCCTCGCAACGCCACCGGCGGGCTGATGCCCGCTTTGTGTATTTGATGTATATGTATATTGTTTAATTATGTATATACTGTATATTTTTTTACACAATAAACCTTTAAATCGTAAATCGTGAAGACGGGTGGTGAGGACCGCCACCACCCACCAGTAACAGACAAGCCACGCCCGGGACACACCGCCGTGTCTTGACTCACTACTACACCGGCGGGCTCCCCGCTTTGTGTAACATGTACATTTGTATATATGTGCCATGTATAAGTGTATATTATTACATAATAAACCTTTAAATCATCATCATCATCAGATAATAAATAACAGTTGCGCGCGGGTCGCGAGAGAGGGAGGACGTGTTGGCTGTAAGCTCTCACGACGCTCTCACTCCACCACCACCACCCCACGATTTTGTTGTGAACTCGCATGTCCGACGCGCTTAGTGACACGTGCCCCTCGCTTCCATGCCCTCAGTAACAGTGATAGTGTGTGCCTTGCAACGCCACCATGACCTCAGTGACCAGTGCAGTGCAAGGGCTGGCGCCCGTAGCCACCCCAGGGGTTAAGCGGACGCTGAACCGCTCACTTTCAGCATCACCGGCGGAGACCTCCACGCCGAAGAGGACCGCCCGCAGCTTGGAGCCGGAGTTCTCCCACGCAGAGGAGGCCCCCAGCGATGATAGCGGTCGCCTCGTTATCGACGAGAGCCCCCAGACCGAGGCCCAGCAGGAGGACGAGGGAGGCTGGGAAACGGTCTTGAACTCCTGACGAGGTCCCCGGCCTAAGTTCAAGCTTGTACACCAGCACGACACCACCAGTGCATACCAGACTGTGACGGAGCTGGAGAGCGCGCACCCTGCCCTGCGTATAAACGTACGTCCCACGCTCACCAGCGAATACGTCCTCACCCCGAAGGACGACTGGTCGGAGGCCCTGCTGCGCCGCCTCGCCGAGGAAGGGGACCGTGTGATCCTGCTCGACCCCAGCGTGAGGAGGCACAAGGTGGTGCTGGAGCGCTACCCCATCACCCTCCCCCTCCAGGCTGTCGAGGCCCACTCCCACGTCCTCTCGGCAACACGGCTTCGGGCGCACAGAGACAAGGTCCCCACGAGGCAGATCTTGTTGGTGTACGAGGGGCCGCCGCCCCCCAAGCTGGACCTGGGCAGCTGGGGCCGCTATGCCCTGCGCCTCTACCAGGGTGAGCCTGTGAGGTGCTACAAGTGCCAGCGCTTCGGGCACCTCCAGGCCACGTGCCAACACCCCGTCAGGTGTGGCGTATGCAGCCAAGCGCACCCCACGGAGCAGTGCATCGATCGCCACAAGGCCAGCGAGGTCACCACGGCACGGTGCCCTAACTGCACCAAGGGGCACCACGCGTGGAACGTGAAGTGCCCCGAACGTATGAGGAGGATGCCACAGGGACACCAGCAGCAGCAGCAGCAGCAGCAGAGGAAACCACATGGCCACCCCCAGCAACAGAGAAACCGCCACCTTGTTCCCGCGCCACCACCAGCCAGGTCAGAATGGGTCACCCACCCACCCCCCACCCCTGGCCGGCCCGGCACACGTCAGGGCGGACCAGGGGAGGGGGAGTGGCAGGCAGCGAGCGGACTACCACAGCAGCAGCAGCAGAGGGAACCCCCCCAGCAACAAGGCAGGCGACGTTTTGTTCCCACGCCACCAGACAGGCCGGCCTCCCACCCGCCCCCCACCCCTCAACGGCCCGGCTCAGGACAGGTCGAGGGAGGGCAGGGGGAGGGGCAGGCAGCGACCAGCAGCCGCACCACCGTTAACTCCGCCCACACCTCCACCCAGCCTCCCACCTCCTTGGTCCCCCAGCCACAGAGGAGGGGGGGACGCAGGGACCGCGCCCACCACGCCCGCCTCGTCGAGGAGCAGCCCACGGCGCTGCCCAATGCCCAACCACCGACAGAGTCTCGACCCTCTGGCCACGGTGAGGGACTGAATGAAGAGGGCAACGCCATTGTAGACGTCATCCTCGTGTGTGTGGTGCGACTGGTAAAGAGGCTGCTTGACCGCCGGCAGGGCACCGCAGCCATCACCGAGCAGGACCTCGAAGCACTCCTCCACGAAGAGATGCTCACCGACGTCTCAGGGGGCGCCCTCCAGCCCCCACCATCACATTCAACGACGAGGGAGCCCACCCAACACCCTCTCCACACACCGCACGCCCACAACCAAGATGGAGGTGCGGAGTGAAAGCACCGCCCACCCAGCCCACGCGCCGGCGCCCACGCTGAGGGTGCTGCAGTGGAATGTGCAGGGCCTCCGCCCCAAGAAAAACCAGGTACTGCAAGCCGTCTTCCAGGCCAGGCCCAGTTGGTCCGCCGCACACCAACAAATGTGCTGCTGAAGGTGCTGCGAACAGCACCCCCCCCGCGCTGATCGCCGCCCGCGCCCAGCCGGGCGACGGGTGGTGAGGACCGCCACCACCCACCAGTAACAGACAAGCCACGCGCGGGACACATCGCCGTGTCTTGACTCACTACTACACCGGCGGGTTTCCCGCTTTGTGTAACATGTACATTTGTATATATGTGCCATGTATAAGTGTACATTATTACATAATAAACCTTTAAAAAAAAAAAAAAAAAAAAAAGATAATAAATAACCTCAACTGGAGATCGAATTTTCCTCTCCAGTCAACCAACTAGCTACACAAGCACTCCCGAGCACCAGCTCTTACACTTGATGACGTCTCGTTTCATCTGGGAGGGCATCAACAAGGACATCAGACTCTGGACTCGTACCTGCACCAACTGTCAAGCCTCCAAGGTGACTCGACACACTCACTCTCTGCCCGGCACTTTCACACCCGTCACGAAAAGATTCGACCACATCCACATTAATCTGGTCGGTCACCTGCCACCCTCTGCCGGTCATCGCTACATCCTCACCTGTGTGGATCGTTTTACACGTTGGGCCGAAGCCGCCCCCATCGCTGACATCACAACGGACACCGTCGCCCATGCTTTCATCGCTACTTGGGTCTCCAGGTTCGGTGTCCCTCTCAGCCTCACCTCAGACCGCGGCGGCCAGTTCGAGGGCAACGTGTGGAACAAGGTCATGACCCTGCTCGGCATCCGCCGCTACAGGACTTCCAGCTACCACCCTCAGGCCAACGGCATGGTCGAACGGTTCCATCGCCAACTGAAGTCCTCCCTCATGGCTTCCACCCAACGAGAGAACTGGTCCCTGGCTCTCCCCATTGTTCTCCTCGGCATCAGGTCCTCCCTAAAGGAAGACCTGCATCACTCCTCGGCTGAGCTGGTTTACGGCACCAATCTTAGGTTCCCAGGCGAACTACTGGTTAAAACACCCGACCCTGCACCCTGCAGTGCCCAAGACTTTGCCTGCCGCCTCAAAGGTGTCATGAGAAACCTTCAGCCAGTGCAGCCTCGTTCTTCCCCGATGAGGACCTTTGTGAGCCAGGACCTCGACACCTGTACCCACGTCTTCATACGCGTGGATGCCGTCCGCCGTCCTCTAACGCAGCCCTACCAAGGACCCTACCTCGTCCTGAGACGGACCAGGAAGACTGTCACCATTGACAGGAACGGCGTTCAGGACGCGGTGGCCATCGACCGAGTCAAGCCGGCATATCTGTTGGCCCCAGACATCTCTACCATTAAATCGGCAACACAACAACAGCAGCACCGCACTACCAAGATATCTTTCCTCCTTCCTCGTCACTAAGGGGGGGAGTATTGTAGCGGTCTCCCCTTTAAGACTTAGAGAACGTCTGGTACCAGTTCTCTAAGTATGTAGGTCGAATAGCTACAACTATTATAAACTTTGTATTTTTATATTTTTCATTATTTCAATGTACTCAGTATGTATCTTTATTTATGTTTTTCTTTTGTTTTTATGTTTATGCATTTTATTGCGCTGCACACAACCCCTTCATTATCAACTTGGCGTGTTCTGTCCTCAGTCAGCGCGCATACACCATTTATGATATAAGCCGCCCGAAATCTCGGGCGTGAGTTGGTTCACGCTGGCGAGGACCACAGTGAAATTAGTGATTGTGATAGTGATAGCGGGGCGAGCGAGCCCCCTCCAGTGATCGACCTCTCCTCGAACGAGGGGCGCCAGGAGGGCGAACAAGGCCAACTGGGCGCAGAGCAGGGCGATGGCTGGACCCTAGTGGGGAGGAACGGCCGAGCTGCCCTCCACCAGATCCCCTCGCGGCCCAAGTTCAAGCTGGGCTCCCTCGGGGACCACGAGACCGCCTATCAGGCCATCACGGCGCTGGAGGAGGAGTACCCTGCACTGAAGATGGAGGTAAGGCCCAACCTCAAGGCGGAGTACGTCCTCACCCCCAAGGACGAGGCCTCCGCGACCTTCCTACGACGACTCGCCGAGGAAGGAAACAGGGTGCTCCTCCTTGACCCCAACCTGAGGAGGCACAAGGTGGTGCTTCAGCGCTATCCCCTTGACCTCCCCCTCGACGCTGTGAGGAACCACGCTAACGTGCTGTCCGCCACGCGACTACGAGCCACGCGGTACAACATCCCCACCAGGCAAGTGTTGGTCGAGCTACAGGGGCCGCCGCCTGCCAAGCTAGACCTGGGCTGCTGGGGCTCGTACACCCTGCGAGGCTATCAAGGCGAGCCTGTCAGGTGCTACAGGTGCCAGAGATTCAACCACCTGCAGGTAAGGTGTGCCCACTCAGCCAGGTGCGGGGTGTGCAGCGGGTCTCACCCGACGGAGGAGTGCATTGGTCGACACAAGGCCAATGAACCCACCACAGCCAAGTGCCCCAACTGCGGGAAAAAGCATCATGCTTGGAACCCGCAGTGCCCTGAGAGACTCCGAAGGATGCGGAGGCCCCCCCAGCGACAACGGCATCAACAGGAGCAACCACGTGGCGGCCCCCAGCACCCACAGAGACGAGAACCACCACACGACCAGCAACAGCGCGAGCAACAGCGGCAACACCGCTCTGTTCCCGCCCTGCCGCATGAAAGACTAGCCTGGGTCAGCCAGGCTCCCCCCACCCGGGACCCCACCCCCTCCCAGGCGAGGACAGATGGGAGACAGCCACCGCCCGGGAACGAGGCCACCGCCGCCGTTAATCCCCCAGCACAGCCAACCCAGAGACAAAATGGCGCCAGGTCCCGCCGCCGCCGTGACCGCCCACGCAGCAGCAGCCAACGGCGCCAGACCCAGCCTAACAAAGCCCCTGCCGCAACCTCCGCGACGCCGCCAGTGGAGCTTCGCACGGCACCACCCGCGGCATCGCCTACAGCACCGTCTACGGCATCGCAGGCGGATAGCGGACGCCCCACGGGTGCCTTGGGCGAGGAAATGCGTGGCCTGGTGCGTGTGATCGTGGAGAGGCTGGTGGAGGAGGTGAGGCGACTCATCCTCAGCCGGCCGGAACTCATCGCTCAGGAAGACGTGGGCGAGCTTCTCCTCCAGGAAGCGGCGGCCGTCATCACAGGAGGCTCCTGTCATCCCCCGACAAGACAGAGGGAGCTCGAGCAGCGGCCCACGCCACCAGCGGACCAACCTCGTCAAGATGGAGGGGCACAGTAACGCCACAACCACTCGCGCGGCGCCGCCGGCGGCCGCCCCCAAGCTCCAAATCCTACAGTGGAACGTGCAGGGACTCCGCCCCAAACGACACCAGGTGCTACAGGCCGTGGTCGAGGAAGACCTCGACGTGGTCCTCCTCCAGGAGACACTGGCGCCAGCCGACTTTGAATGGAGGGTGGCGGAATACACTCTCCACTCGCTGGCCGCCACGCCTGGGGGCGCCCGCGGCTGCTTGGCGCTGGTGAGGAGCGCCATCCCGCACCGAAGGGTTCGCCAACCAGTGCACTGCGGGGACGGTGTGGAGGCCTTAGCGCTGGAGCTAGAGGTAGGAGGTGTCTCGCTCACGGTGTACAACCTGTACAGGAGCCACAGACACCTCTTGGTGGCGGGGGAACTGCTTGGGTTGGCCGAGCATTCCAGCCTCCTGGTGGCGGGCGACTTCAACGCCCACCACCCCGTACTGCAGTCAGTGTCTCCCACCAACGAGACGGGCCGCCACCTTGCAGTGCTGCTCGAGGAGCTCCCTCGCGTCAGGCTCCTCAACACTGGGGAGCCCACCCACACCCGGGGAGGACGGCTAGACCTCACCTTCGCGTCAGGTGACCTGACACCTGGCGCTACTTGGCAGGTGCATCCCACCCTCACCAGTGATCACTACGCCACCCTCACCACCCTGGCGGTGGCGCCGTCCGTCCCGCAGCGACCACCACCACGTTGGGACGTTAGGAGAGCCGACTGGGCCAGGTTTCAGGCCGGCCTGAACGAGTGGTGGACCGCCTACGAGCTGCCGGGAGACCTGCACCGACAGGAGAGGGACCTGACGGCGGCCATTCAGAGGGCAGCCGACGCCGCCATCCCCAAGACCTCCCCAGGCCGCCGCTGCCGCCCGGACTGGTGGTTCTACTGCGAGGAGGTGAGAGAACACAACCACCGCGTCAACATCCACCGCAAGCTGTACAAGAAGCAGCCAAACCCCACCACCCTGAGGCTGCTGCAGGAGGTTGTGAACCGCGCTCGGGTGGTGTCTCAGCAAGCCAAGGAGGCAAAGTGGCTGCAGTGGTGCGCCACCTTCAGCCAGCACACCTCCCTGGGCCAGCTGTGGAGGAGTGTGCGTACCGCCACGGGTGCCGCCCCTCCCCGCCCTCCAGCCCACCCACACCTGGAGCAGGAGGCGGAGAGGATCGTGGACACCTTCACCGAGCGAGGCTCCAGCATCCAGCTCCCTCCCCGCACGCGCCACCTCCAGCAGCAGCTGCGGCCACTCCGCGACGAGGCGGTGAGGGACGCCTGCGAGGGACCTGACGCCGCTGACGTGCCTTTCACCCCCCAGGAACTGGCCAGGACACGGAGGAAAGGACGCGACACGGCCCCGGGGGCAGACGGAGTGACGTACTCGATGCTGGCTCATGTTGGGCCAGCTGGGGACGCCGCGCTGCTGTCCCTGCTCAATGAGTCCTGGCTGGCGGGCCGCCTGCCTCCCGCGTGGAAAGAGGCGGACATCCAACCAATCCCCAAGCCCCGGGAACCCGCCAAGCTGAGGCCCGTCTCCCTCACCAGCTGCGCCGCCAAAACCGCCGAGAGGATGGTGTTGTCCCGCCTGCAGTGGCGCGTGGGTGCCCTCCACCCCCACGTGTTTGGCTTCAACCGCGGTTTAAGCACGGCGGACAGCATCATCACCCTCCTGACGCGGGTCAACCACCGCCCCACAGTCGCAGTCTTCCTCGACCTAGAGAAAGCGTTCGAGCTGGCCAGCCCCCACGCCATCCTCGCCGCCCTCGCGGGGAAGGGGGTTCGAGGAAGACTGCTCGCCTGGCTCCGTGACTACCTCCAGCACCGCTGCGCCCGGGTTAAATTCCAGGGCCACAAGTCCAGCTTCCGCGAGCTCGAGAACGGGACGCCCCAGGGCGGCATCCTCAGCCCGTTCCTTTTCAACCTGCTGATGGAGCAGCTGGTTGACCTCCCCTTTCAGGAGGGCACCGTGTTGCTCAGCTACGCGAACGACCTCGCTCTCGTGGTTACCGGGCGGGGCAACCACCTCAGCGGGGCTCAGCGGGCGCTGGACCTCATCACGGCCAAGTGCGAGGAGCTGGGCCTCAAAATCTCATCTGATAAGTCTCGAGCCATGGCCATCAGAGCAGCCACTCCGGCCGACCGGCTGAGCGTCCAGGGCATCGGACTGGCCTGGACTGGCTGCTACCAGTACCTCGGGGTGTGGCTGGACTCACGACTGTCCTTCGCGGCGCAGCTCACATACCTGAGGGAAAGGACGCAGGCCAGGCTGAATGTCATGAGGGCCATGACGCGGCCTGGCGCGGGGGCCACCTACGATGTCCTGCGCTTGTACTACGTGCAGGCGGTGCGCTCCTTGGTAGACTACAGCGCACCAGTCCTCACCTCACTCTCCCCCAGCCAGCAGGCGCGGCTGGAGGTAGTGCAGAACAGCGCGATGAGGACCATGCTGGGGGCGCCAAGGTGGTGCAGCGCCTGCGTGATGCAGAGTGAGGCGAAACTGGTGCCCCTCGCCACCAGGGTGGACTACATCGCGACCTGCCATGTGGCCCGGATCCTTCACCGCGACGCGGAGGGCCTCGTGCAGCGGAGGCTCCGGATGGCCGTGGAACAGGACAACGAGTGCCTTCGTGGTAATCCATGGCTCGTCAACACCTCACGGGCCGCTAGCGTCCTCGGCTGCGTGGAAAGTTGGCCCTGGCAGTGGCAGGAGGCCGATGTCCCCGCCCCCACCTTCCGCGCCCCGCCCCCGTGGGAGCCACCCGTCGGGGAATTCACCGCTACACCCCTTCCAGCCAGCAAGGTCCTCTGCATCTCCCAGGAGATGCAGCAGTGCGCTCTCATGGCCATGGAGGAGATCACGGAGCCGGGCGGTGCTGTTTACTTCACCGACGGCTCTGTGGATCCTGAGCACGGTACGTCGGGCGCCGTGGCCGTCACCGGGGGCACGCAGTTGTTGTGGAGGACGTCGGACCACTGTTCTTCCCTCCAGACCGAGTTGGTGGCCATCCTCCACGCCCTCGAGCACGCCCACCGTCGACCAGGGGCGACGGTGTTCATCTACACAGACTCCCTGGCCGCGCTGGAGGTCCTGCAGCAGCCACACCACAGCGACAACGTGCGGCTTGTCACCTCCATACTGGGCAGCCTGCAGAGTCTGGTCGCGCAGGGGAGGCGGGCCAGGTTGCACTGGATTCCCAGCCACGTGGGGATTCGGGGCAACGAGGCTGCGGACGAGGCCGCCAAACGAGCCGCCGCAGGCCCCACCATCACCAGGCACATGCCGCCCAGCCGGCAGCAGGTGAAGGCGCGGGCGAGGCGAGCCGCGGCCCAACACACCCATCAGAGGCACCGGGAGCTGGAGGCCAGCAAGAGGCAGGCGGCCACGGACTACCTCCCCCTCGATGCCGCCCGACAACTGCCCAGAGAGGACGGCGTGCTGCTACAGCGCGTCAGGCTCGGGTACTGCACCCGGGAACAGCTGGGCGAGGACTTTGAGGGACAGGAGCCCACTGCGGAAGGCACAGCCGTCTTCCGTTGGTGCACTACCTCCTGTCCTGCCCAGCCACCGCCCGCCTAGAACCGGTGCCAGCTGCAGCCGCTCAACCTGCCGCCGGCGGCCTCTTGAGCGGGCGCGAGGTGAAGGCTGCCCTCCTGGTCCGTCACACCCCCCCAGACCTGTTGTTGGAGGTGCTCAGAGCAGCACCTCCTCCTCGCTGACCACTGCTGCCCCACCCCGCCACACCACCACGTGTCCCTCTTGGAGCGGGACAGGCACTCCCTCACTGGCGGGCCGACGCCCGCATTGTACTGTGCAAATGTTATATATATTTATCTTATGTATGTGATTTTGTACTTGTACAATAAACCTAAACAAACAACGATGATAAATAACCTCAACTTGAGATCGAGTTTTCCTCTCTCCAGTCAACCAACTAGCTACACAAGCACTCCCGAGCACCAGCTCTTACAATATATGCGATACACTTGTCAATAATGTCACTAGTTCCCCCATAACTCTCAAGGATGGAGCTTTGCTTGGCAACTTTGATCAGCATGACCCTTTGTCGTTGGAGTATGCCCCACAAGTTATTTCTGGTGTTTCCACTCAGAATGAAGTAACCATGGACAAGCTTGCTTCTTTTGTGGTGGCTCAAGATTATCCAGAGGCTAAGCCTCGTATACTTGACCTCCTAACTAAACACAGGAATGCCGTTGTCTTACCCGGGGAGAACCTTGGTGTTACGCATACTGCCAAACACAGCATTGTGCTCAAGGCAGATACTCAACCGTCCTACGTCCCTTCTTATCACCAACCATATAGCCAGCGAGCTGTAGTTGATGGACTTATGAACGATTACCTTGAACAAGGAGTCATCCAGGAGTCGTACTCACCCTGAAATTCACCTCTTTTTCTTGTGAAGAAAAAGACGGATCTTATCGCCCAGTGATTGACTTCAGGAAAGTGAATGCTGCTACGGTCCCTGACCATTACCCACTTCCTGTCCTCAGTGACCTCCTCCAGTCTATTGGCAGTGGTAATACCATGTTTATCAGTCTTGACCTGCTTAGCGGTTTTTTCCAGATTCCCCTTGACGAAGAGTCTAGGGATATAACTGCCTTCTCCACACACAACGGTCACTACGAATGGCTTCGCACCCCAATGGGCTTGCGCAACTCACCGCTTACATTCCAGCGGATGGTCAATCACCTCTTCTCTGGCATCATTGGGAATGGTCTCTTTGTATACATGAACGACCTTATTGTTGTTTCCCGTGATGTGGACAGTCACTTTGAAAAACTGACTCTTCTCTTTGACAAACTCTCTGATGCAGGACTTAAACTCAACTTACAAACATGTAAATTTTTCAGGTCTCGTATTGAATTCTTGGGACATGTTGTGGACCAGCATGGAATCCACACTTCTGACGCCAAAGTGTTAGCTGTCAAGAATTTTCCCACACCCACGACCACCGACAAAGTACATTCCTTTCTTGGTTTGGCCGGTTACTACCGCGCCTTTGTAAAAGGACTTGCGTCGATTGCCTCATCGCTCACTCGCCTCCTGAAGAAGGACGTTTCATTTCAGTGGCACGACGTGCACCAACTGAGTTTCGATACACTCAAACATGCCCTTACTCATGCTCCAGTTTTGACCTTTTCAGACTACCAAATCCCCTTCATTATGTGCACTGATGCTTCAGGCCTTAGGATTGGTGCTGTGCTCATGCACAAGTTATTGCCTGTGCTAGTCGTGTGTTATCCTCAGCTGAGAGTAAGTATTCAGTGACACACCTTGAGGCCTTAGCAGTGATCTGGGGACTAAAGCATTTCAGAGATATCATCTTTGGGTATGATATTACAGTGTACACCGACCACTCTGCTGTGACATCTCTCTTTCAGACCAGGAACCTTACCGGTCGACTGGCCAGATGATTCATCACCATTCAGCAGTTCAACCCTACTCTCAAGTACCTACCGGGACGTGCTAACACAGCAGCTGATGCTCTCTCACGTAACGTCCCTGTTGCTGCTGTCCAAGAGATTGATAACACTGGTCAACAACCAAAAAAATGTTTAGGTTTTTTCAACTGATTTGGGGTAATTTCGATGCGTTGATTCCAAAAATCACATTGGTTTTGCTCAATCAGATCAACTTTTTGAACTATCGCCACATGTTGTTTTTACGTTTTAGTGTACTTGTACGGGTATTTTCGCTTTATGTGATTGTAGTAAAATCGTAGTGTACGTTATTATTTTGAGGCCACATACGCTACTTTATGACTAATAACAAATATATGTTTCTTTTCAGATGAATGATATGGCTTCTGGGAGAAGATCTTGCAAGAATACGCCCGATGTATTCTGCTACATCTGCGGCGAATACAACAGGAATCCAGCCACAACTTTCATAAAGCGTGCTTACCATGCTTATTTTGGTATGAAACTAGTTGACCAGGAGAAAGCCTGGGCGCCACACATGGTATGCAAGACATGCACCGAGTATCTGCTTCAGTGGATCAAGGGCAAGAAGAGTTCTTTGAAGTTTGGAATTCCCATGGTTTGGAGAGAGCTAACAAACCATGCCACTGACTGCTACTTCTGCGCTATTGATTTGACTGGGATCAACAGAAAGAACCGGAGAAGCCTCAAGTATCCTGATCTTGAATCAGCACGTCATCCTGTACCTCATTGTGATGAAATTCCAGTACCTGTATGTGGAGACCTTCCTGCCATTAGTGACGAAGATTCCTCCACTGCTGAAGAAAGTGAAGATGTGGCTTTTTATGCCGATGCACTACGTCCTCTTTCCCAAGAGGCGCTAAATGATCTAGTTCGCGATCTCAGCTTGTCAAAGATATCTGCCGAGCTGTTGGCATCCCGATTGAAGGAAAGTAAACCCCTCTCTGACAGTGCTCGCATCACTTTCTACCGCAACAGGCATGAAGAGTACCTCCGTTTCTTTTCTGAAGAGAATGACTTGGTGTACTGCACAGATGTTGCGCAACTTCTGCACAAGCTTGGAGTGCCACAGTATCAACCCGAAGACTGGAGACTGTTCATTGACAGCAGCAAGCGATCGTTGAAATGTGTTCTGCTGCACAATGGCAACCAATTTGCATCTGTACCACTCGCTCACTCGACTACACTGAAGGAGAGGTATGAAGCGGTGAAGTACGTACTTGAGAAAGTTCGTTATGCTCAGCATCAGTGGTTGAATTGTGTTGACCTGAAGATGGTGAACTTTTTGTTGGGACAACAGTCCGGGTTCACCAGGTACCCATGCTTCCTGTGCATGTGGGACAGTAGGGACCGAGCTCAGCACTACACGAAGAAGAACTGGCCTGTACGGGAGAAATTGGTGCCTTGCATATCAAGGAACGTCATCAACAACCCTCTGGTGGAGAGAGATAGGATACTCTTTCCACCTCTGCACATCAAGCTTGGTTTGATCAAGCAGTTCACCAAAGCTCTGGACAAGGATGATGGCTGCTTCACTTACTTGTGCCATGCTTTTCCCGGATTGACCATGGAAAAGTTGAAGGCTGGCATTTTTGACGGTCCTCAAATCCGTCAGCTCATAAGAGATCCAGAGTTTGGAAAGTCAATGAACGAAGTGGAACTGGAAGCGTGGAAGGCTTTTGTTTTGGTTGTAAAGAATTTTCTTGGCAACAAGAAGGCCAGGAACAACACAAAACTTGTCACCAATATGCTAACTGCTTTCAGAACTCTCGGATGCAACATGAGCATCAAAATGCATTACTTACACTCACATATGGATCGGTTTCCTGAGAATCTGGGATCAATGAGCGACGAGCAAGGAGAGAGATTCCATCAGGACATGAAAGAGATGGAGACCAGATATCAGGGACGCTGGAATGCAGTTATGATGGCAGACTACTGTTGGACTCTGAAGAGAGACCTCCCTGCCGGTCAGCATTCTAGGAGTTCGAAGAAACAGAA
>JAXIVD010000322.1:152524-180024 GCA_036785275.1 Cancer borealis | reverse complement strand
CTCGCACCTAACAAAACAAAACAAAACGAGATCATCTACGTAAGTGTCCCAAGACAGTGGTAACATAAGGTCGACAATTATTATTCATTTGATTGTGTTGATATTTTTGCACCCGGATAGGTCTCATATGGTACTTCAAAACAGATATTATTATTACTGACAACGCCATTACATTTTCTAAATTTAAATGATTAGCTAGACAGGATAAATTTAAACATACTGAGGGAGTTGTTAAGTCAATAAGACTTTAGTTGTAGGAAAAACTTGATTCTCTTCGCAAATAACCAACCACTCTCTCTCTCAACTAAGGAAGACAGTATACAGTTTTCTTTGTTTTGGATTGATTTAAAAGTAGTATTTATTTTCTTTGACTGGATGACAAGGAAAACGATAGAGAAAGGAAGGCTAATAATACAAATGTACCTGTGTGTGTATACGTGTGTGGGATATTTTTAGCACCATTTTCATCCTCTCACCTCCTTCCAGAACTCCCCATCCTGTGGCCTATATTGAAGACCTTTGGATGACCTCATGCATCGAGACTGAACAAGAATGGATTCAATGATGCCAGCAGGCTACGCCCCCTCCTTACTTAGTCATCTTGATTGGCAGAAGTGGCAGCCAATCAAGATGCTGAAATCCGTCAATTGCATCAAGACGTCACGAAGTAAAGTTAGTAAACACATCATGACTTGTATCTCCTCACACGGGTTGTATTCTATGGTTTCTGACGCCTCGTTCCATCCTAGAACTTTTCATCACTAACTCATCTATCCCGTCATAATGATATCTATGGAGAATGTCATAAAAGGCAAACTGTACAGCAAATAAATAATGACAGGGCAAAGTATGGGGAAGGAAAGAATGTGAAATTGTCGGATCGAGTGGAGGATGTGAGCTTGTTGCAGGAAAGAAATCATATCATGTGAGAACATATGTAATTTCCTTCCTGCAACAAACTCACATCCTCCATTGGATCTAACAATTTCACTATAATCATCCATTCTTTCTTTCCCCATACTGGCCTTGCCATTATTTCTTTGCTCTACAGTTTGCCTTCTAACTTACCAAAGGGCCATATAACTAACTTCTGAAGTCTGGCGCTTACTTTATTAATATGAACTCACTCCCCGCAGGAAGTAGAACCGATTGTTGAAGCAGCAGCTGACACACTACACACAGATGGGTCAAGAGAGGGGAAGACACCTGCTTGAAAGTGTGCCGTAGTACCATGAATCAACAACGCCACTGACAGACTATGTGGCTCAAAGAAGCCTGATGTAGTTCCAATGACCACCACTGTCACTGAGTCACAGGCTGCTTCTTAGAGGATGCACCTTAAACTCATCATGCCTCCTCCACAAAGCCCACCAAAGAAATTTTTTTAGGGCTGATGACTGAAATGAGACTTGACGTGGTGAACCTTATCAAAGCCATGGAATCCCAGGCGGTGCTCAAGTCCAACCTCGTGAAAGAGAATGGACAGTTGGACGACACAAGTCCCACCGAACCAGATCTCTCCTTCCTGGCTCAATGCCCTCACCTCACCTCACCTCCTGCTAGAAAAGATCATAATGGCCAACATTCAGGCTGACAATGTTATGATGAAAACCAAACTGAAGTTTTATAACTTTAATGAAAACATAACAATCTATACTATATGAAATCTATATTATAAGAACTTGGGGGAGATCTTTCTACATGAAAGATCTTTTACTTTGGTATATTCTCCAAACCTTTGCTATTGCTTCTTTCACCTCAGCTCAGCAGGGCTATTAGAGAATCAAAGAACTTGCTGCGGTCCTCCACACCGAGGCGTATCACTGGTAGAGACGGCAAGAAACAAAATTATAGTCTGACCTAAATAATCTTTAAAACTACTTCAAAAGAACATCTTATTGTACTTGGGATTATTTTGTAAAAAATATAATCAAATATGCATTTTCTGACCAGCCGGCATATTTACCAAATGCTTACCCGGGAGTCCTACACTCCGCCCACCAGCCAGGAATTCTTAATCGCTCCTTCCACCAGCCAGTGTGTGCGTGTGCAAGAGAAGAGAAGAGAAGAGAAGCGAGCGAAGAGAAGAGAGCGAAGAGAGGGAAGCGAAGAGAAGAGAGCGAAGAGAGGGAAGAGAAGAGAAGAGAGCGAAGCGAAGAAGAGAGAGCGAAGCGAAGAGAAGAGAAGAGAAGAGAAGCGAAGCGAAGAGAAGAGAGCGAAGCGAAGAGAAGAGAAGCGAAGAGAAGAGAAGCGAAGAGAAGAGAAGATAGCGAAGCGAAGAGAAGAGAGCGGAGCGAGGAGAAGAGAAGAGAAAGTGTGTGTGTGTGTGTGTGTGCGTGTGCGTTATTTTTTTCACTGTATTTATTTCACTGTCACAGTCTGCTGCTGGTCTCTCTTGAGACAGCCGGCCGTCCCCCTCTGGAAAGAGCTCAGAGCTCTTAGGGACCAATCTTTGGGTTGGACCGAGACCACTCACACACAACACCCCGGGACAGCGAGGTCACAACCCCTCGACTTACATCCTGTACCTACTCACTGCTAGGTGAACAGAGGCTACACGTGAAAGGAGATTCGCCCAAATAATCTCCGTCCGCCCAGGGGATCGAATCCTAGCCCCTCGGTTGTGAGCCGAGGTTCGCTCTCCTGGGTGGACGGAGATTATTTGGGCGAGTCTCCTTTCACGTGTAGCCTCTGTTCACCTAGCAGTGAGTAGGTACGGGATGTAAGTCGAGGGGTTGTGACCTCGCTGTCCCGGTGTGTTGTGTGTGAGTGGTCTCAGTCCAACCCAAAGATTGGTCACTATGAGCTCTGAGCTCTTTCCATAGGGGGATGGCCAGCTGTCTCAAGAGAGACCAGCAGCAGACTGTGACAGTGAAATAAATACAGTGAAAAAAATAACACGCACACGCGGTGTGTGTGTGTGCGTGTAGAGAAGAGCATGGGATTCCCGGGTAAATATGTGACCAGCCATTCCTTGCACATAATGTGGCATATACAATCCAATAATAAAATTGATCTATCTATTCATATATCTAGCTAGCTTATATTGGTGGTGGGGCTGCAAGACCACCACTACCACCACCATAGTTCCTGTGGATTGTAAATGGTGACAAAGGGAGTGGTGTGGAAAACTACTCTTCTGTATTCTCTCCTATGAAAAGACACAGATGGAGGGGAAAGTAAAGTCTCCCTGAACCCTAAAGTCTTGTCTCGGCTTTCTATTTATATACCTGGTCTGCATTAATATGAAGTAGCCAAGACTAGGCATTTAGGGTTCAGGAAGACTTACTTTCACCTCTTCTGCCCCTTGTCTTTTCATGAGAGAATAGAGGAGGGACTTCCCGGACCACTCCCTCCGTCCCTTTTCTTTGGGAGGGGAGAGAGGATACCATGATATCTGCAGGGAAGGACTGGTCGTGTATATAAAACATACAAGCTACAGCAGACAAGTACAAATTGATTTCCTCACCATTTGTATCAAAGAAGTCCAGATCTGCCTTGGCACGAGTCTGATCAGCTGCCTGTTCAAATGCCTTCCCCAACAAGCTGTAAAACAAGGTGCAACACTTATGAGCGTGCAAACAAGAAGTTGCATAAAATCTAATTATGTATAAAAACTAATCCAAAATTATTAATATGGGTCAACATGAAGACTTCGAGATTAAAAAAGAAAACCGACGCTTACTTTTTGTGTGTTTCTTCAGAGACGGGTGGAATGCCACACACTAAGCAGTGGTCAGGCTCATGATGCTTCACGTCGGGTGCAGTAAGGATGAGTGGAAGTCCTCGGCTCCTGCGGCTGCGAGACACCGACACATGAGCGCGCTGAGTGAAGGTTGCTAGCAAGTTGAGGCTGTAAGGTGCAGCAAAGAACCTGGCATCTGGCGTACCCTGCAAAGTGTGTGTTTTAAAATAAATATAATAAATTTTCATACAACTGTCTTTCTCCTAAGCAAGTCGGGTGGGTGACACATATCAATAAGGACAATTCTCAAACACTCAAAATAAAGCACAAACCTAAGAAGTATTTACCAACCTAAACTTTGCACCGCCTACAATTATACAGCTGTCACCAGAACACCTCACCTGGGCCACAGTGGCATAGAGGAAGGGTCCAGCAGAGATCACTTGGTTCATGTCCAGGAAAGTCTGCACCTGGCGGTAGATGGCTTCCAGCTGCTGCTTGCGGAGTTCAATGCCTCGCTTCAACACCTCTGGCTTGGTCCTGTGGAGTGGGAGATTATGTTAATTACACCCTCAGTCCAATCTCTACCAGCCTATGTGTACTATTCTATTCTATGGGAAAGGTTAAGTTATATATGACACCAAAATGAAGGGTTAGCCAAGCACTATTCGGGCCAAAAGTGAGTCAAGAGTTCCATTATACTCCCCTATTCACAGTAACAACACCTTTACCTCCCTCATCCCCTCCTTGGGTACTAACGTGTCTAAGGCATCAGTAGCATCCAGAAAGAAGGTAGCTGACGATTCTTCAGTGTCTGGCCGCTCCAACAAGGCCACTGCGCTGTGGACATAGTCGGCTGCACCCATGCGAGCTCGGAAACCAAGAGTGGCAGAGAAGGTCATGAAGAACAGGTTTTTGAGTCCATACTTGTCTGCCTTCTCCTCCAGCATCACCTGCAGGCCGTTCCTCAGCTCCACGTCCATCCCACAGTACAGCTGCCGGCACTGGGCCAGAGGGAGCCTTGGGGGAGGGGAATTACATGTTAGCCGTTGAACTATTTCATAAATTCTTTCTCCCTGGACTGAATAAAACTAAAAGCTGAGGGGAGGGAGCTTCTTCCTCCTTTGGGGTTAAGTATTAGTTTGTCTATGGAAGCAGCAATGCAATTTTTTATTTATTATTGTTTAACTCTAAAACTAATATAAACAAGAGCAATTGTCTTTAGGAAGAAAATATTTGAACTCTTCATTGACCCACTGCTGAAAGGGGACGTGAAAAGACTGCGAAGTTAACAAAAACCACAAACTAAAAACAATAAGCTTCTGAGTCCAAACAAACACTGGTAATACAAAGATGACACACAAACAAATCACACAGAAAGGCAAGACATGATGGCCCAGCGTGACTCACCCAATCTCAGCCAGGAGTTCATGTAGCCGCTTCTCTCCTTTAAGTGTCCAGAGACGCAAGGCCGTGGCAAGGTGGGAGGAGTGCCGCATGCTTTCCACCAGACTCCAATGCCGGTACAGTGCCAGGGTCAGGCTGAATACATGCTAAGGAAACTCACTCTATATCACTATCTATTTCAATACTCTCTCTCTCGCTCTCTCTGCAGTACCAAATGACTTTAACATCAATATATTAATCAATCAATTAATCACTCTCTCTATCATTGTATTTACTTGCCTTTTCTTTGTGTCATTGTTCATTGTTTAGTCTGAAAAAAAAAAAGTCATCTACTGAAACATAAAATAATCTAACATAGTTCCCATCCCTTCCACACCCACATCCACACCCACAAAGGATACTCTTTATCATAACAGATGCGCAGGGAGTCCGAGGGTGGCCGGGATGCATCATCACTTTGGTTTGGGGTGAGGCGACATAAATGGGTCTGTAGTGTTGCGGAGGTGAATGTGTATTTCCCTGGCTCAGACCTCTCATGCAACACCATCTCAGTCTCACCAACGATGGCCAACCTGAGGGAAAGAAGGAAAATATTACACACAATTACAGACATTATACAACCAAAGACCGTGAATTACATGATCTACTCTTAAATATAGAACTGAACATAAATAAGAAAAGATGAGTAACAGGATGGAACAATGGATGAGATGAGAGATGAGTTATACATTCACTCGTTCTGTTCTGTCTCTGATGTGATTAATAAAAGTTGAATCACATGAAGCTGAAAGGGATTAAACAACACTACCTTGCTGACCTTATAGCTAATGTTACTCTCAATACCTGCACCTTGGATTGGTATAAATGTCAATCACACTGGCTTTAATTCTGACAAGGATATCTTCACTAATTCTGTTCTAAGCAAGCACTACAGTAAGTCAACAATAGTAGTAGTAGTAGTAGTAGTAGTAGTAGTAGTAGTAGTAGTAGTAGTAGTGGCGGTGGTGGTGGTGGTTGATAATGGATGATGATGAACACAAATGAGACTTACCACAGAAGGTCATTGCTATCCTTTGACAGCTTCCACGCTAACTCAAACATCAACACGGCAGTCTGGAAAGAAAGAACATTATATAGTAAACAAAACAACAACAGCACCACACACACACACACACACACGCATGCATATAAACACACACAAATTAATTACACCATCATTAAGGAAAGTTTATGCTAAAACTGGAAGATTAAATTAATAGATACACCGTGTTTAGAAATAGGGAGGAGGAGGAGACCCAGATGGAAATATAAGACAGAGGAAGAGTAATAAAAATATCTAAGTGACAATACAGGACACACCTCATCACGAAGACACAGAACCACCATCACTATAACTTAATTTACATCACACACACATACTATTGAAAAACTGTCTTAAGAACTCATGGGTTTAAAAAGAAAGTTTGTAGGATGGTGGATGAGAGAAGAAAACTTAGTGTGAGGAGAGAGTTGATATCACACTAAGTTAACGAAGAAAAGATAGATAGATATATAAGTGAGGGTGAAAGGATCTGTGTGAGGTGTGAGGTGGATGGGGTGGGAGGTGGAAGGTGGAGGGAGGAGGAACTCATACTCACTGATCGTCCAAAATAGGAAAACTGAGTGTATTCAAAGAGGAGTTTCTGTCGTTGTTGTTCCCAGAGTCTCCTCTTTCGCCTCTTCTCCAATGCCTCCTCGTCAAACCTCCGCTTCTTCCCTCGTCCTCCCTCTTCATCACTTCCTCCACTTCCATCGTCATCACTGCTGTCCTCCTCGTCACTCTGGTCATGGTAGGAGAAATGACAAATATAAATGCTAGTCTCATCGTCAATAATAACTATACTATACAAAAATATACTTGAAAGAAAGGATGAAGGGAAGGAAAGAAGGAAGGAAGGAAGGAAGGAAGGAAGGAAGGAAGGAAGGAAGGAAGGAAGGAAGGAAGGAAGGAAGGAAGGAAGGAAAGAAGGAAGATATTGGAGATATTGGAAATATCATTGCAGCATCTGATAGACCTAATTAAACTCTACAACTGTCATGATGAATATTTGTTCTATGTATAATAATTACTTAGTAAAATTAAATCATATCTTTAAAAAAAAAAAATAATAATAATAAAAAAATAAATAAATAAAATAAAAATCTAATTTTCTGAAAAACACTGAAAAACACATCGCCATTATATTCAAACAATAGTGACAAGAAAAAAGGCACCAAGGAGCTTATGGGTGAAAATGAAGCGTCACACCGCAACTCACCTCATCAGGGCAGAACACATCCTCAAACGCAGGTGCTTCCTCCTCCTCATCGGCCTGAGTCAGAACCCGAACCTGAAACACAACAATAAATAACAACAACAGATTGATAAGGGAGGATACATATATCATTCATTGTGTGTGTGTGTGTGTGTGTGTGTGTGTGTGTGTGTGTCCCACCTGGTTGGCACTGTAGATGTTGCACACGTGGAGTGGCCGGTGGTTGTCTGCCACAAAAAAGATAAGGTCCGCTGGTGGCTGCAGCACCTCCACCAGATCCACACACCCTCCACAGTTTACCAGCAGCACAAACTTCACCTAAGGAGGAGAAGGAGTAGTAGTAGTGGAAGAAGTAGTAGTAGGGAAGAAGTAGTAGTAGTAGTAGACAACCAGATAATTGTGTGTTATTTGAGTATGAAAACCCAGAGGAAATAGAATATATGGACATAATATGCAAATTCTGGAAAACATTATAAAAAATCAAGCAATAAGATTAAAACCAGGATTGACTGAGCCACAAATACCCAAGAGAACAATACTAATGAACTGGAACAATGATCAACACCACCACCACCACCACCACATCCTCACCTGTTCTGCATACTGCTGGAAGGCCTCAACCAGCTGTGTGCAGGTCTGGACGGGCACCACAGTGTACAGGATCTGGTCTGAGCGGAACAAAACCTGCAGGATCTTGGAGGCACAGATCCCGTCAAGGTCAAAGTGAACCAACACCAAGATGCGCTGAAAAAAACAAAACATGTGTAAATAATAAATAAATAAATAAATAAATAAAATGATTGTACCTGATGTATTTGTGATGGTAGTAAGTGCTCCACAAAAGCTACAAATTTTTAGCTAAACCTTATCATTGCCTTGTGTAGAGTGCAAGGTGGCTAGGAAGGTTTGCATGGATTAGTCTTTATGAGAATTGGATTGTTCTTCTATCATGTTACTAAGACCTAGTATTCTCTTCCTACTGAGATCCCTTCACATGTTTAAATTAAGTATAAACTCTCTACTATACTTCATTTACTTTTTTTCTCCCCATAATGCTCTTCTCCTCCTCCTCCTCCTCCAAGATCCCACTGCAGAACAAAGGCTCAGCTGTCCCAACCTTCCCCACTCCTCTCTTACCTGGTATTCTTACCTGGTTGGCTCCCCTCGAACAAAACTAGAACAGCTAGCATACACATACTACTCCAATAAAGGGGGGCCCAGAACCACAGATACACCAGTTCAACAGATTATATAAGCATCTGAATATACAATAAGACGAATAGAACTGGAAGTTATGTACCTTTAGTGGTGTTTATAACATAACAATGTTTATAGTAATCCTACTCAACATAATCATATAAAGTATTGCCCATGGCATTATGTAACAGCCTTTTAAAAGAAGATAGACTGGCAGCTGCAACAGTGTCAGCTGGCAAGGAATTCCAGATTGATTATTAGTAATGTTATATATGTGTTGGTGAAATCTCAAGGAGAGATCAACCATAATACCAAAATCAACATAAGACTGTACAAACTTGAGTGGAATATTGTTGATATAGTAAGAGGAGTATGGTCCAAGCAGAGTCCAGTCCACATAGGAGCGTTGGAAACGGAGAACAGCACATTTATCAGTGTTAAATTTGAGTCCCCAAGATTCGGACCTGCTACTAATCAAATTTATGTTACGCTGAAGTCGGGCAATATCACAAAATGCTGAGAAAGTATGATGATGGTTAACATGTAAGTACAGCTTTAAATCGTCAGCAAATATTTTGTAACCACAAGATAAATCATGCACCACATGATTAATATAGATTAGAAAAAGAATAGGACCCAACACTGAGCCTTGAGGTACACCACTTAGAACAGGACAAGCATAGCTCTCAGAGCCAGACACTATAACCCTCATTTGCCTGTTTTTGAGAAAAGCTTGTAACCAACCAAGTAGAGATCCAGAAATCCCAAGAGCATAAAGTTTACAAATCAGGGTATCATGATGGACAAAAATATTGTTATAGTCCTTTAAGCCATAACACTTGAAGATAAAAATATAAACATTACCAGTAGCTAACTATGTTTAACTAATAAGGAATACGACCGATACAAAGCAAATAAAATCTAAGTAATGAAAAGGTGAACAATAATGAGTGACAGGCTATCAATACACCCTCACATAAACCCGTCATAAAACTTTCTTCCTTCAACATTTCTTCCCCTACACCGTGTCCCCTTCCCATTCCCCGCCTCAAACGTAAGGTAAGTCTAATATCTTGCTCACCTGGCTCTTGATGAGGTTGTAAAACTCCGATGTAAGATCTGTCACCAACATTTTCTCCTTTTTGGCGCCAACCTTCCCTGAGCGTGACGTTGATAGGTTCACTCTGCTTCCTTCTGGCCAATCACAGGAGAATATGACATTAACTGCATATAACATTATTTTTTTTGTCTAATATTCTTGCTATGTAACTATATTATTTTTCCTGTATTTCTTAGATTTCCATTGGTAGCTTCATATATGCATACCATTCCATAAATTAACCGGTATGATGAGACTAATTCTATAATATAAACACGAATTACTGACAACTTAGCATAACACAATTATAAATATCCATACATAATAATACAGGCATCTGAAAAAATAAGTTAGGTATTAAGTTAAAATAGAATAGTAACATTATTTTTCTTTGATATATTTAGGTCCGTCGTGTGCACATTCTCGCCCTAAACACAGCCACGTGAGTGTGTTTACCTTGCCTGTCTCATCTCTACAGTCTACATGCTCACCTACTCACTAATTACTCACCCTCACACACCACCACCTTCGTAAGTCTAGACAGGCACTGGAAACTATACTAATCGTCACAAAGGGAACATTATACATAAATATAAGCATGATAGAGTCAAGTGTAGAGTGTATCAAGGAAAATTGTTATCTTTCTATGTTGGTTTTAATACGTATGACGGTGATTGTGTTAGTATTCAAAGCATGTTTCATCATTATATTGTTGTGAGACGAGTCATTGTAAAATTTGAAGTATATTTGTTAGTTGGTTCAATGCAGCAGCTGGTTAATCGGGTGAATTTTTAAAGGAACATTTAGTTGTTTTGGTTTTGACGATTCGACTGATTTTGGGATTAATTTCAGGGCTAAAGCAGTTGTTTGTGACTTCCCCCACACCTACTAACTTGGGGCACCTGTGAGAAAAACATTTTTTCTGCAAATTATCCTACTAATTTAACCGTAAGCATAGAAAAATTTACAACTACATAACTGTAATTGTATTGTAACTATTGCATTCCAGGCCATGGTGATGTTAGGGTCTCGGGATGCCCCTAGCACGCCCGGCCGCTACTGGGGGGAGGGGCAGGGACCAACAGCATCCCCTAGCCAAGCATCCATCCTCCTTGCCCGCATCAACAGCCGTGCCAGGGAGAGGAAGAGTGGGACGTGGCAACCAAAACCAAGAGAAGAGGCAGAACCAACAACACCAGTAAACAAAACACCAACTGTACAGGATGGAACACCGAGGGAAGAGGAAAAGCAAGAGAGTCAGTCGTTTATAGAAGCCAAGGTGAATGGAGTGAAAACAGGGGAACAAGGTACTGTGGAGGTGGAAGATGTGAAGAAAAAGAGAAAGAAGAAACACTCCGAGGAAGAAGAGAGTAAAGGTGTCACAGAAGATTCAGAAAGTTTATTGAATTCACAGAAGGAAGGAGATGATAGTGAAACCCCGATAACTAAGAAGAAAAAGAAGAAACGGAAGAGAGAGGAAGATGAAGAAGCACAGAGAGAAGGGGAAAAATTGCAGTCCGTGATAACTGAAACGGAGGAAATTGATTTGATAAAGAAAAAGAAGAAAAAGAAAAGACACAAAGAGGTTGAAAATGAAGAAGAAAGAGAAGAGAGTAGTGGGATAAAGATTAAAAAAGAAATATCTGAACAGGAAGGACAAATAAATGGTGGAAGGACAGAAGACTTGAGTGAAGACCAAAGGAAGAAGAAGAAGAGGAATAGAGAAGGAGAAGAGGAAGAAAACCAGAAAACAATAGAGGCAGAACAAACACAAACACAACAGGAAGAAGACATTGACGTAAATTTACCAACAAAGAAGAAGAAGAAAAAGGATAAAGAACTGGAATTGAAGGAAGAAAAAACTTTAGAAGAATCCAAGAGTAATCAAAATGTCTCCTCACTAACTGTGCCAAAGAAGAACATTAAACAGGAAACTGCAGACACACCTGAAGGAGTAGTAACGGAGAATCAAGTGACGGAAAATCATGTAGAAGGAATGACAGAAGAGACAGAAGGGAAGGACGGCCAAGATGCTGAAAAGGTTACCAAGAAAACTAAGAAAAAGCCAAAGAAACCCAAGAAAAAGAAGAAAGACAAACTGAAGAATAAAGAAGTGGAAGGATTCACTCTCCTAACAGAAGTGGAAACAACTAAACGGCAGAAGGTATGTGTTTGTAGTTCAATAAGATGTTAAGAATTCATGAAAATATAATAATAAACACATTATGCGAATACCTCTCTGTGACACCACCTCTCCTCTCCTCTCCTCCCTTCTTCAGGTCCAACGTACTCTGCCACACTGGCTGGCCCACCCCACAGTGATTGGCCGTGACCTGATGGCTGACGGTGCCCCAGTAGACTCCCTCCCCGGCCTAGACTCCTCCCTCACCGATCACCTCAAACAAAACAAGATCCAGCAGCTATTCCCAGTTCAGAAGGCAGTGATTCCTGAGATCCTAGCCAGTGCGGGACCCTTATCCTGCAGGTGTGGTATACAGTTTGAACTCCTAGTGAGGGAATCCTATTGGGAAACTCCTGCTTGGTGGGCTCCTGATGTTTTATGAAAGTACATGTTTCCTCTTGTTTAAGTTGTACAGTGCTGTTGATGATGATGATGATGTGTCTTTTCTCTCCTTATGGCAATACAGTGTTAATTTCCACCCGCTCTCAGGTATCAGCCGAGGGATGTGTGTGTGTCGGCCCCTACAGGCAGCGGCAAGACCCTGGCCTATGTGGTGCCCCTCGTTCAGGCCCTCAAGAGCCGCACAGTGCCAAGGATACGTGCTCTCGTCCTACTCCCGGTGCAGGAGCTGGCCAATCAGGTGACTTGAGGGAGAGGTGGAAAGAGGAGCAAGGGAAGGGTGTGTAGGTGATCCTTGTTGTTAGTAAAGGTGAAAATGACCATTACAGAAATTCCACATTCTGTATTATCATCAGTTTAAATAGTTTGTTGTTTTTTGATGATAGACTCAAGTTTCCTGGTACCATTCTAGGACAGCTTAGGGTAGAAGGTAAGTCCGACTTGATAACTTGTAATAATAGATAATGTTTCCTCGTGCAGGTATTCCATGTGTTCCAGTCGTACTGTAAGGGTACTGTGCTGCGTGTGGGCAAAGCTGTGGGCCACTCCACCCTCCTCAAGGAACAGACAGCCCTCGTGGCGCACCACCTGGGCCGCCACCACTCCCTTATTGACATCCTGGTGGCCACGCCGGGCAGACTGGCGGATCACCTCAGGATGACCCGGGGACTTGACCTCTCGGCACTAAGGTGAGGAGGGTGGCTGTGGGGTGTTGGGTTTGATTTGTTGTTCATTATACTGAAGAGTGATGGTGAGGTGTTTGGTAACCTTTTGATGATTGTAAAGTTACCGTCAGTTTGATTCTAAAGGTTTTGTATCTGGATCTGAATCTGCACTGTTAAAGTTACATGACAGCAATCACTGGCTCTCCATTTACAAGATAGGCTTGATGAATGAACAAACACAACCATTGAACAATATTATGTCAGGGTATTTGTTCCTAGTCTTGGGTGTCCGGTGTATCTTAATAATGAACACCCTGGACAGGTACTTGGTGCTGGACGAGGCTGACCGCATGCTGGCAGCCGAGGGGGGGGAATGGGTGGGCCACGTGCAGCGGGCCATCACGGACCACCAGGCAAGGCAGGAGAACCAGCTGCTGCTCCGGCCACCCCTCCAGCGCCTGTTGTTCTCGGCCACACTGTCCAGCGACCCAGAGCAGCTGCAGCACGTCACCCTCCACCACCCTAAGCTGTTCACTGTGGGTGCCGCTGCTGCAGGTGAGGCTTGGCTCTGTACGGCTTCACACCCGCCCAGCTGCACGTCAATAGTCCTTGTGGCAGCTGGAGTGGGTGCAGCTTTTGTCATACTCTGTCTTTCTTTGCCTTGGTTTGCTATCTTTGTACAAGTGAAAAACAACTTTGTCATTACAGAACACGAACTGCACTTTCTCTATGATGCAAATGAATAGCCCAATGCATTCCTCTCCCTTCCTTCCTTCCTTCCTTCCTCCACTACAGGTCAGAACAAGTCCATGGCGGTGGTGATGGGACAGTTCATCCGACCTGAAGAGCTCAAGGAAGAGTTTGTGTTGGTGGAGGAGGAGGTGAAGCCACTGGCCCTCCACCACCTGCTGGTGTCAGGGGAAGGGCGACAGCGAGTCCTTGTGTTCACCAACTCTGTCCAGACCACACACAAGTTGGCACTCCTCCTGGCAGCACTCTTTGAAGGCAGCTCAAGGGTGGTGGCAGAATTCTCCAGCAAGAGGGACAAGAGGCAACAGATCCTTTCCCAGTTTATAGCAGGAAAGATTGATGTGTGAGTGTTGGCACAGCATGAGGGGAGTGGCTGTTAGGCTGTCACTCCCAGACCAAGTGTTGATAATGGACAGTTGTTACTCAGTATAAAGGTTTGGTAGTTTCAGTCATTTCAGTGGCTGGAACCATTACCTCAATGGAAAATCCAGAAAAAAAAAAAGTATGACATTGCAGTTAACTTTCTGTAGATATATAGTGGTAGAAAGTATGTTCATTTATGTATTGCAACCCTATAGTACCGTTATCCTGTGTGTCTCCCAGGCTGGTGTCTAGTGATGCCATGGCGCGAGGGTTGGACGTGCCAGACATTGACCACGTGGTGTCCTATGACGTCACCGCTGCCACCACCTACGTCCACCGCATTGGCCGCACAGCCAGGGCAGGACGACCCGGCACGGCCCTCTCCCTCGTCACCAAGAAAACAGTGAGTCGCTATGGCCTATCACCATCACCATCATCATCATCATCATCATCATCATCATCATCATCATTATTATTATTATTATTATTATTATTATTATTCCACCTCAGTGCCATAGAGTTATTACATTAGACTGACTCACACGCAATAATGTTTCAAATCGTAAAAAAAAAAAGTGAACATTTTTTATCACCGTGAATGGCTGTACACACTCCGTCACTAAAACACACAGAGTCAACACTACTGCTGTGCTAACTCTTCTTTCTTTTACACACCACTGTACTAACTCTCTCTTCCCTCACAGCTTGTAGAGTTCCGGCGAGCATTGTCAGGTGAGGGTGAGGCAGCAGCCGAGCTTACTCTCACCCCGGAGGAGCTTGAGCCTTACGAGCAGCAGTACATTGATGCGCTGACCACCCTCAAGAACACCTTGGAGGAGGAGGAGCGGCAAAAGCGTTTAAACATCCCCAACGGAAAGATAAACAAGAAGAAAAAGCAGCTGAAACAAAGGCAGAGAAGGCGAAAGAATAGATTAAACAGAATAGCTCGCCTGGGACTGATGAAGAACAGCAGTTAAGGCAAGAGGAAGGTCGCCGTAAATGTGAATCGCTTACGTCATTACTAAGACTCTCCATTCTTAGCTAAACTGTGAGAGGTAATGGGCAGCCAAGGAGATGGGGAGAAGGTGAATGTAAAGAGTAATTAGTCTGGCATTTAGTACTTGTCTGGTGGTGCTTTTAATAGGGTGAGTGAGGCAGTGGTGGTGGTGGTGGTTGTGGTGGTTGTCTTCCACCATCAAGAGAATTGTGATTGTTATTTTTGGTTTTACATGAATTAAATTATTATTATTATGGTGATTTAAATGTGCTTCTTTGACCAAATTTTTCAGTCCCTGTGATGAAAACCAGAAATTGTTTATCACATCACCACGAGAGAAGTCAAAAGCAATGTCTAGGGAACTAAAAATAATAGGAATCACCACACAATATCATCATCTTGGTGTCTCCCTTGACTTACCTTCCCTCGTCACCTTCATTCATTAACATTTTCTTCCAGAATCTGTACTCGAGTGTCAATTAAAGAACATGAAAATATGAAAACTTTTACAACCATTTCATGTTGAGAATTTACAGTGTTTAACATCAGACAAAACAATGCCCTTGTATGTGTACATGACATACACACACACACATATATATACAAACATACACACATATATACAAACACACACACACTGTGCTATCTATTTACAAAGCTCAATAGAAACAAACTTTACATATGTGCTTCTACACTTCATCACAAACCCTCACATTACTTTGAACATGTAGCAGATGAAAGATCATGAAGTAATACTAATGATCTTTCTTCAAAACATTCTCTTTATCCACACAAGGACAAACCAGCAACAAAACCAAACCTTTACAACCCTTTTGATCCTTGCACACACACCAGCCACTCTTCAGCAGGCTTGTTACCCTCCACTACTGTTTGCATCCAGGCTGTGTTCAATGCTGTGGCGAGCTGTGTAAGTGTGTGTATCATCCCCACTCTTATTGGAACACTTACAAAGGACAAGTCAGGGTTAGTCGTACCTTTGTGTCTAAACATCTCACTTCTCATCACGGGAGTGAAAGGGAAGTGAAGCCAAACAAGATGAGATGCAGCAAGAAATATACTACTGTTACGACCTCTGTTGCTTATGGTAACTTTGTGCAATTATTATACATCATCCTTTAAGGGACATTAGCATTAACCAATAATAAGTCAAGAATATTATCACATCTTGGTGAGAAACTAAACTAAACTAAAAAAAAAAAAAAAAAATTCCCATGAGTGTATAATATGAAAATGTGGTGAGTATTAACCAAGTGTTGTGTAAGTGTGTGTGTGTGTGTATGTGTGTGTGTATGTGTGTGTGTGTGTGTGTGTGTGTGTGTGTGTGTGTGTGTGTGTGTGTGTGTGTGTGTGTGTGTGTGTGTGTGCATAATAAAAGGGCTTCTATTGTACACTCCTGCTAATATAACAGGTAAGGACTGGTGTTACGTGCATCAACACCTGGGAAGTAGTGGTAGTGAATTCCTATCCTATTATCCTATCACTGTTGTCACTGAGTCCAACTTGCCTCACTCAGCTCACCAGTGTTGTTATCCAGTGCCTTGTGCAAAGTGAGCTTGGATTCATTGTTATTATATATATATATATATATATATATATATATATATATATATATATATATATATATATATATATATTCTTTTTTCTTTTTCTCTCTCTCTCTCTCTCTCTCTCTCTCTCTCTCTCTCTCTCTCTCTCTCTCTCTCTCTCTCTCTCTCTCTCTCTCAACACACACACACATACTTCTTCTTTTCTTCCAGCTGATTTTACCCGTAATGAGTTCCAGCACAAGGCTTAAGAAACATATCTTACATAATGTGATATAAATGTAATTAATAAACAGATGCTACTTCAACTGTCCCACATCCAATAACACACACACACACACACACACACACACACACACACACACACACACACACACACACACACACACACACACACACACACACAATCCCTCCTCGCCACACTCCATAATCTTAAGATTCACCTTAAGAGACAGTTCCATTTGCCAGTTCATTAATTGAGTGCACAACACATTTTCTTCCTGGGGCACACACCCAGCCAGGACTAATGTGTGGTGACAACACTGAGGCAGCCCAGGCCCGGCACACCTCACCAGCAGCACCACCACACACCATTAGTAAGTGGTGCACACAGTCAGCATGTGAGGGTAGGAGTAGTCAGCGGGGTGAGGCCAGGGTTGGGTGGGGTGTGAGTCACTGTGAGGCCAGTGTGGTGATGGGCGTCACCACCTGGATGGGGTGCACCTGCAGCAGGCCTGAGGGCAGCCTGACAGAGTGCAGCATGTTACCAGACATGTGCACTGCCTGGATGTGTTTCATCACTGGCTCCCCGTCCTGCCTCCAGAACCCACACTCCTCACACCGGAACTCCAGGGAGCCCGGCACACGGCACACCCCGGCCCCAGCCAGGCAGGGTGTGGCAGCAGTGGCAGCGGCAGCAGCAGCAGCAGTGGTGGTGGTGGTGATGGTGTGGGTGGAGGTGGGTGGGTGAGTGGCTTGGCTGGTCTGGTGTACCTGTAGGTGAGCTTCAAGCTGTGCTGTCCCAGCCAGGCACGCCCCACACTCACTACAGGCATAAGCCAGCGCAGCCCAGGCTGGCACCTCACCCCCGCCAGGAGCTGGATTCTGATTGGTAGAGCTGTAGACTGAGCCATCTAATGTCACTTCCACCTCATGGGTGGAGGTTGGGTGGCCATTCTGTGACAGACATAGACGGACTCTGGATGGCTGGAGGGGCAGATGAGTCTTGAGGTGGGACAGTAGCTGTGTGAGGCCAGCCTGACACTCCCTGCACTCCATGCACTCAGCCCTCAACACTCCGTGGGCCTTGAGGTGGTCATCCAGGTTGGCAGCAGAGTACACTGAGGCTCCACACAGCCAGCATGCCAGGCCTGTGGTGGTGGTGGGTATGCCAGGATGTTGGGCAGCCATGTGTGCTGACACCTGCTCTTGGCTGCACGATGCCAGGCAGCACACACCACACCTATACTTCTTCTCCTTGACACGGTGACGGATCAGCTCCACCCTGAGGGGGAACACCTCTCCGCAGGCCTCACACACGTGCCTGTCCTGTGAGTCCTTGGTGGTCCGCCGGGCTTGGTTCCCGCGCACCACCTTCCGTGTGGGGTCTGTGGCCTCCACCACATGGATTAAGTTTGTGTTGGGAGTGCCGTGTACACTCTGGAGGTGGTTTGTGACGTGGTTATGCACAGTGGCCCTGAAGCCACACAGCAGACACTCATAGGTCTGGTTAGTGGCCAGGGTGGCACGGGCAGTCAGGGCCACGGCCTGCAGGTCTGGTCGAGTGTGGTCTGTGCGGTAGAGCATGGTGTTGCCTGCGATGGTGATGGTGTCCAGGAGGCGTGAGGCTGGGTGGCGGCGCTGCAGGTGAAGCTCAAGGTTGATGGGATCCACAAAGCGGTGACCACAGTCACCACACATGTTCCACTTGGTGGAGCCCGGACGCACTGCACGCCCACTCCGGGACGACTTGGTGGCTGCCTCTCCTGCTGCTGGGGATGGCAGACTGGCCACAGGAGGGTGAGCTGGGGCAGGGACTGGGGCAGGGGCAGGGGCAGGGGGGGCCAGGCTGGTGGCAGAACTCACAGGAATAAGTGAGGGAGGAGGTGCCAACTGAGGAGGGTGTAGGAGGCTTGTAGCCATACTGACATGCATGTGGGCTGTGGGTGGAGGCTGAGCATGAGGATGAGGATGGGTATGGTGTGGGGCCAGGTGTGGGCCAGGGGGTGGGACCTGGGAGGGATAAGACACCACCTGCTGGAGTGGTTCAGGATAGTACACCATGTCAGGGGCTGCAGGGGTGGTGGTGGTGGTGGTGGTGGTGGTGATGGGCTGGGCAGTCCTGAGGTAGGATGGCTGGTGCTGGTGCTGGTGCTGCTCCAGTTCACTCCTGTCTGGGAACCAGCGGTCACACTCCGGGCAGCAGCCACCGCCCTGCACCGCCATGGCCCACAGCTTCTGCCGGGTGTGGTGCCGACGCTCAAGGTGAAGCTCAACGTTGCCGCGGTCAAAGAACTTTGCGCCGCACACTGTACACAAGTAGGGCTTCTGGGGTGCAGTCTGACGGACGCGGTCGGACCACTCCTGCTTATTACCACTCTTCTTCTTCTTGTTCTTCTTGGCCATCCGCTGGGCCAGCTTGCGGCACAAGGCGCCGCGTTTGTGTTTGGTGTAGTGACTTGCTTCCCTGAAGGCGCGGCCGCAGACCCCACAGGTGTACTGGCCTGGAGCAGCCTGATCCATGTCCACTTTTGGATGTATCACCTGTCACACACACACACAAACGCACTTACACACCTACCACTCATATGCCACCATTATGGAAAGAGATGTAACTCCAAAAAAACAAGCAAAAATACATCTATGTGAAGCACCGGCCGAGGACTTCAAATTGAATCTGAGCATCACTTGAGTACAACTGAATATAAACATGATTCAAACTCCAACACTACACCACACCTTTGTGATCACACACACACACACACACACACACACACATACCCGTCTCACCTGCATCACTTCAGGGGAGGAGGTGCCTGTGGAGTGTTGTGGTGACACCTTAGGGACAAGGGTGGGGGGGGAGGTGGGGGTGCCGCTGCCACTCCCGTAGAACAGCTCCACCAGTTCATAAGGCTCCACGCGGGCCTCCACCTGGTGATGTGGAGGCACAGGGATCACGTCTCAATTAATTGTTCTTTACTTCTATTAGTGATTTAAAACTTATTGCAATGTTTGAAAAGTTCTTATTTTCCGATGAAATAATCTGATGTTTTCTTTTTGTAACTTGGGATTAAGTTTCCTCTTCTTTCAAGTATGTAAATGAATTCTAAAGGAAAAATAAAATAAACATAATAATAATAATAATAATAAAAAAAATTAATAAGCAAACATTAAGAATACTATCAATAGAAAAAGAAAAAAACTAATGTAGGGCATGCACATACACACACACACACACAAAAAAAAAAAAAAAAAAAAAAAATACATACACACACACACGTACACATCCACCTACATCCCACTACACTTACAGCAGCAGGGGACAGCTGGAGGCCATCACTCATGGAAGCGAGGGTGCCAAAGGGTGTGTCGGGCTGCGTCACACCACCCTTCACACCACCGACTGCCTTGGCCATCTGGAACACTGTACAAACACACACACACACACGTACACGTTATATCAACTCTTATTTATATCTGGAATACTGCACAAACACACACACACACACACACACACACACTATATCAATTCACCACTATTTTTTTTCCTTCACGACACAAAAACCACATCTTCAAATCACTCCTCAAATATCACATGCACATTTACAGTAATTTCAACCCATCTACCAAAATACCGCAGCCCCCACTCCACTCTATTGTCTAGCTGTCATTTCCCTCTCATAGGAGTTAGCCAGAGTAACCTCACCTAACCTTTACCACACCAGTACGTATAGTCTCTCCTGTATAGACAATAATAACTTAATAACAATAATAACTTAACAGAGACATTTTACATCCAAGGAGGAAGAAGAAGAAAAAGAAATTAAGAAAAAGAGGGATAATATGGAGATAACATTAGCGTCTTCTCCCGAGGTTAATAATTACAGGTTAAATATTTGGTTACCGCCCCGCACGGTTAGATTAGGTTGGGGGTTAGGGTTAGGTTAGGATTACGTTATTTTTGCTTAGAGCCTCAAAATTAGCAGCCGAACCTCATCTCCATTTCACCCCAAAAGAGTAATACAGTTGGAAAGTCTGAATTGATAAATAAATAAATCTATACCCATTACCTATTCTGTCGTAGCATAGCGTGAAGAGCAGCGAGGCGAGGGTCGTTGTGGTACTCCTAGGGGTCGAGGAACACCTTGAAGGGGCGTCTCAGAGTGAGGTAACCGTCCCTAGCTTCGAAGTGTCAAGGTGAAGGGTAACATTTCACCTCACCTGTCACGCTCACTGCCCCTGCCCCATGCATTCCCCTGCCTCACACTGGCTTGGTATGTGTTTATAGATGTGCGTGAGTGTGTGTGGTGGGCGTGGGGAGCACACAGGGCCTCTACAACACCCGCCACGGTAGGACGAGGCAGGGCAGGCGAACCAAAACAATGACACCTCAGGGATCAAATATGCAAAACAAGGGTCATGTTATTATTATTATTTATTAACTACATATTTATTGACATAGTGATTGTATAGAAATAATATACAAAGCAAATTTAAGTTGATCAGACGTAGTTTTATGCCGTTCTATCCTCAGGGAAAGATTAACAGTTTACGGAAAAACCCAAATTAGTAGGATTATATTTGGTTGATTTCAAAACCACCATTTGAGGAGAAAACTGTTTCATGATCAATTTAGATATGACCAAAGATTGATTTGAAATTACATAAACTTAAAACTACTTCAGCCAATAAATTTATGATCATCCTATCACGTAGTACAATATATATTTCCATTAATACAACCTCCTCTTCCTCCTACCTCATCATCATCATCAATCTCCATGGTTCCACTGCACACACCTTCTCCACAAATCTTTATCGACTGTCCGGCTATTCCAGGCCTCTGCAGCAAACTCTATCTAATATCTCCATCTTCTAAATGATCTATCTCTGCAAATCGTACGAGCATGTCATCTCTATCCTTTTGTGTATCTTTTCCTAAGTTTCCTTAAGCTGTTATTCCTGCACTCTTTTCCAAACATTGCATTGAAGTCACCTACTATGCAAGAGCAGCTGTTTGGGATTGTTTTCTTTTCACAAATCAATCTTTCATCTTGATAGAATCGCTTTACGTCCTCGTCATCACAGGCAGATGTTGCTACATAAACGTATTGTTACGATGTGTGGGTGTCTGTATGTCTGAGTGTCTTGGGTTGGAAGTGGGCGAGCCAAGCCATGATATGTAACAAATCTCTATTTCTATGAATTTATCTCCAGTTCTTCTTACCTAACTTACTTTTTTACGCTTATGACATCCCGTTTGATGCCTTGTAGTTGTTAGAACCATACTTCCTGATCACCTTCCCAAGCTAGTGTTCTAACATTAGACGCGTCAAGGTCACAATTCCAAAGGTGTCCTATCTGAATCCAGTTTCTAGCAGCCCCATTCATTCCAGGATGACTTTACAGCCGACATAGCCAGATACACCATCGCCGCTGGGGACTGGGGGCGCTGTTGGCATGTTAAATGTTAAATATTCATGGGTGTGCCGGGAGTGAGGATGGGGGGAAGGGTTACTCCAGAAACCACAATAGCTAAGCCTAAGGCGTCTTCATTCCTCGCACTGGCTGATGGCGGGATGGACGCGGTGCAAGTTGAGGTGCACGAGGCAGTATAAGCATCCAGTGTGTCTGGCGATCACCAATGAATCCCATCCTTCCGCAGCTACTCCATAAGGGTGAGTGTGGCGGTGTGATAAGGGTGAAGACAGTGGTGTAAGTACAAGGCGTCTCCTTAGGTCATCCTCCACCCACAGACTCCATCATCAAGCTTGCCACACGTTACTTCATCACCGAACGCCAACGAATACTTATGAATGCAGTTACAGCAAGCCTCGCTCTCTCCCCTCTCTGATCCCCTAACCCAGGTGGCAACACATCCTATAATTTAACCTTGACAAAACCAAACCCCTTGACTCCTTCCCACTACGATTATACTACTTCTTCCATTCATCTTATATTCCATCCTTTCCTTCCTCCCATCTTCCTTTCCTCTTCCACACACACCAAACGAGTCGCGTCGAATTTTGTGATTCGATTCGACTCGTCTCGTTTGGTGTGTATGCAGCGTAAAAGGTTATTAGACCTCTTCTTCGCTTCGTGCTTATCAAATGTCACTTATAGAGTTTCATACGCACTTCCATACTTTTCTCGTTATTCTTGTACATCAAATATTAAAACAATAACAACAACAACAATAATAACAGCAACAACAACAACCAACTATAACCACAAACAAAACAACAGTGAAGTTAGAAGTTTAGCGGAACATTATACATACTAAATACACACACAAACCTCAAAACTGCAACTTTATGATACAATTAACGTCAACATGAGAGAGAGAGAGAGAGAGAGAGAGAGAGAGAGAGAGAGAGAGAGAGAGAGAGAGAGAGAGAGAGAGAGAGAGAGAGAGAGAGAGAGAGAGAGAGAGAGAGAGAGAGAGAGAGAGAGAGAGAGAGAGAGAGAGAGAGAGAGAGAGAGAGAGAGAGAGAGAGAGAGAGAGAGAGAGAGAGAGAGAGAGAGAGAGAGAGAGAGAGAGAGAGAGAGAGAGAGAGAGAGAGAGAGAGAGAGAGAGAGAGAGAGAGAGAGAGAGAGAGAGAGAGACTTGTTTTACATAATTACACCTAATGACACCAATTCCTTGGAGACTCGATCATTAGTGTGGTTAAAGTAGTAGTAGTAGTAGTAGTAGTAGTAGTAGTAGTAGTAGTAGTAGTAGTAGTAGTAAAGGTCGTATTAGTAGTACAAGGTAGATGCCTTATTTGTGTATCAATGTGCTTATATAGTAGTGGTAGTGGTGGTGGTGGTGGTGGTGGTGGAGGAGGATGAAGAAAGAGATGGTTACTAATGGTTTCATACTTCCGTTGTTTGACTTCTAAATTAAGCTCCTTCGTTCTTCCTTCCTCGTCCTCCTACTTTTTCTCACCTTGTTGAATTACTTAATCAAACACTTTTCTTTTTCTTCTTCTTCTTCTTCTTTCTTTTGTCATGATCGGCATTCTCTTCCTTTTTCTCTCCCTCATCTGCATTCTCGTCATCACTCCTGCTCCACTTTTTTTTCCTTCCTTCCTTCCTTCCTTCCTTCCTTCATTCCTTCCTTGAGCTGCAGCATATTATATCATACTGACCTTTCCTTGCCACACACCCCAACCCTACCCTACCCTACCCAACCTTACCCTACCCAACCATACCCTACCCTGCCTTTACCCTACAACTTTCCGCGTTCAGCTGTCAACGCCGAGATAAGGAAGATAATGGCATGTATACCATTACCTCCTACAAAGAAGAGAGAGAGAGAGAGAGAGAGAGAGAGAGAGAGAGAGAGAGAGAGAGAGAGAAGCGAGCGGTCAGAGCAAGCCAACAGCAGAGTAGAGAGAGAGAGAGAGCGACGGAACCCAGACAACCCAAGACAAGACGGGTAGGGCAACCTCATGCAGCTTTTAGTCTGTTTCAGGCAGCGGAGGGAAGGACGTCTCTCCGCCTCTTCTTCTCTTATAATACCCCTTACAACCCTACACGCACCAGTTCACCCTCACTTACTTACAGGCACGGAAATATAAGGTTAATCGTCTTATACTTGTTAGTGGCATCGACGTAAGGGGGAAATATACCTTGTGTTTCTTAGTGAGTGAGATGTGAAGGAAAATATTGAAAGTTTGTATACTGTGTGTGTGTGTGTGGGTGTGTGTGTGTGTGTGTGTGTGTGTGTGTGTGTGTGTGTGTGTGTGTGTGTGTGTGTGGTGTGTGTGTGTGTGTGTGTGTGTGTGTGTGTGTGTGTGTGTGTGTGTGTGTGTGTGTGTGTGTGTGTGTGTGTGTGTGTGTGTGTGTGTGTGTGTGTGTTGTGTGTGTGTGTGTGTGTGTGTGTGGATAGTGTGATGCGGCGTAAGTCAGTGAAAGTGAAAAAAAGAAAAAAAAGGTGAAAAAAATGTGTTAAAAGGAAAGAAAATGACAAGGAAAAGAGTGATTGATAGTTGTGTGTGTGTGTGTGTGTGTGTGTGTGTGTGTGTGTGTTTAGTTGTGTGTGTGTGTGTGTGTGTGTGTGTGTGTGTGTGTGTGTGTGTGTGTGTGTGTGTGTGTGTGTGTGTGTGTGTGTGTATATATATATATAGAAGTGAAGACAGACAGAAAGAACCAAAAAAAAAAGGTCAGCGGTGTGGTGTTGAGTGAGGCAGAAGGAAAGTGAAAGAGAAAAAAAAGAGAGAAGAGAGAGAGAGCGAACAAGCCTTTCACTTTAGTACTATCTATTATAGGTTAAGGACAGACCACGTAGTTGAGGCCTAACGGGTCTGTGTTTCTAAGTAATTATATGTGATGTTATGTATATAGACCTAAGGGAAGAAAAGCGCACTTCTAAAACCTTGCTAACAGAGAGAGAGAGAAGAGAGAGAGAGAGAGAGAGAGAGAGAGAGAGAGAGAGAGAGAGAGAGAGAGAGAGAGAGAGAGAGAGAGAGAGAGAAGAGGTATTAATCTATACTTCTTTTTACTTTTCTATCAATTTTCGATGTCAAATTTAGCTAAAGTAGAACATATTTAATCTACCCAACCTAACCTGACCTAACCTTACTTACCTAACCTGACCCTACCTTACTTCACCTTACATCATCTCACCTCACCTCACCTTACCTAACCCTAACCTAACGTAGAAGGAATTAGCCAGGAGAAGATATTTAGGGTTCAGAATGGACCTTACTCTCCCCTCACCATCCTGTCTTTCGTGGCAGAGAATACAACAGGGGAGAGGCTTTCCTAGAATCCCTCACTTCCTTTGAGCGCCTTTACGACCCGCTGGGGATACGGTGGTGGTGTTCTTGCAGCCTAACACAAGATAGAAGAAAATAACTAGATATAAGACGAAATAAGTTGAAGAAATAACTAGATTTAAGAAAAAAACAGTATAAATTAATAATGTAAATATAATAGTGACGAAAACTATTATGTATTCACTTTTAAACCACATACTTATGAAAATTGACGTTGATATTAGTTACATCTCTTTTTTTTCTTCTCTCTCTCATTCTCAGCACTGACACTTTGCAAGCTTTGTGTATTATCTATTATTATTATTATATTGTTATATTATATTTACAATCTTGTTCGTGAATGGATAATAATGCTTTGAGAATAATCATCTAAACACCTAACAATGCTCTTCTCTTTTTATTTTTATTTCTTCTTCCTTCCTGTTCGTGTGCTTGTATATGTATATGTGTATGTTGTATATGTTCACGGCTTTGCAATGGAGAGAGAGAGAGAGAGAGAGAGAGAGAGAGAGAGAGAGAGAGAGAGAGAGAGAGAGAGAGAGAGAGAGAGAGAGAGAGAGAGAGAGAGGGAGAGAGAGAGAGAGAGAGAATATGTGTCAACAAGATCTAATAAAGCAAGGAATTTCCAAGGCATGATAACATTACTTAGAATAAATAACAATGGAGAGAGAGAGAGAGAGAGAGAGAGAGAGAGAGAGAGAGAGAGAGAGAGAGAGAGAGAGAGAGAGAGAGAGAGAGAGACAGAGAGAGACAGAGAGAGACAGAGAGAGACAGAGAGAGACAGAGAGAGAGAGAGAGAGAGAGAGAGAGAGAGAGAGAGAGTGTGTGTGTGTGTCACGAAACACTGAACTTATATAATTTTTTCCCCTTCATTTTATCAGCACAAAAAATGACAATAAATAAAATGAAAACTTTCCTTAATTAAACAACACAAATTATATAAGAAAAAAGAAAAGAGATAAACAAATAAACGAGGAAATAATCAAGGAAGACTGTGAATTAAAAAGACAAAAAAAAAAAAAAACAAGAAAGATTTGAAAATAGCTATACTTATTGTGAGTGTGTGTTTTGTGTTCTACGTCTGCCTTTTGCACGGGATCAACAATTGGATTTACCTACAACATGGACAATTCAGTAAGTATAATAAACATTCTACCTAATAATAAATAGTTATCACAATTCACAAATCTCAAATAATTACATATCACTCAATTTACTTACAATTTTTATATATATTTACAAGTCAAGTCTGTTTATATGTATGTAACCTACTCTAGATGTCCATTTTTTTGTGCTATATCTACCCCTATCTATCTATATGAGCATGTTTAAAGGCAGGAAGGAAGGGTAGGGTGTGGTATGGTGTGTGTGGTAGGGTGTAGGTGTAAGAGGGGGGAGGTTAAGACATCACTTCAATCAGCTAATTTATGTTGACGTCCTGAATGTAAACAAAACAATGTGTCAATGTCAGAAACTTTCTCTCTCTCTCTCTCTCTCTCTCTCTCTCTCTCTCTCTCTCTCTCTCTCTCTCTCTCTCTCTCTCTCTCTCTCTCTCTCTCTCTCTCTCCTCCATCTTGTAATCTTTTCTATATCTTCTCCTTCTTAAATGTCTTCCTCCTCCTCTTTCACTCTTCTTTCAGTCCTCCTATTTTTTTTTCTTCTTTTAATTCATTCTTCATCATTTCCTCCTCCTCCTCCTCCTCCTCCTCCCCTCCTCCTCCTCCTCCTCCCCCTCCCCTCCCCTTCCTCCTTTCTTCTTCACTTCCTTCTACTTCTCTTGCTTCATCCCTTCCTCCTTGTCATTCTCCTTTTCTTAACTACGAATAAGTTATACCAACAACAACGGGTACTACTATACTACTACTACTACTAAACTACTACTACTCTACTACTTATACTACTTTGAATACAAACCA